>APFE031040142.1:15721-31417 GCA_000404065.3 Pinus taeda
AGATTCCCCAAAATCCTCATTTTTGCACAAACCCTAGTTTCTTGCTACAACTTGGCAATTTTCTAGGTTGGGCCTGTGTTTTTCCCTTTTGGACCCCTTCCCCTCACTCAAAATTTGAGATTCTACTTTCCCCTGCTTCCTAACATCCCTCCCTACTCCCAAAAATTTCCCCAAAAATTTAGAAGCCCCCTATCCCCTTCATTTCGCTCCATTTCGACAAAATTCCTTGTCCTGAAGATGAGTCTAGGTTCAGACTCGAAACATCGACTAAAAAACATGAGCACTGTGGATAATCCGAGCTCTTTTCAAAAATCACACCACAGTAGTCTGCAATCCAAAAAAAAAAAAATTCCTTGTTTCACACATCAGGATAAGTTTCACTAAAATGATGTTTCTGAGCAATCAAAGATGATTTTTTGAAAACTGAGACAGGTTTTTGTCCACAACATGCCAAGAAAGAAAAACCTCCTTCACTTTTTGCACAGGTGTCATGGTTTTAAAGAAATGTCAAAAATACTGGCGAGAACGAAGGTGCTCCAAGGACGGTTGGCCAAAGCACAAAAAACGAAAGAAAACACCCGATCCACTCCAAATTTTGGCCAAAGTCTCTTTCACTGAGCATGGTACTTGATTGGGGACTCCCAGCCCAAATTTCAAGAAATTTGGAGAAAATTTTGTCATTTGTGAATTTTTTGTGCATTTTACAGGTTTTTCCCGTGGAATGGTCTCACCCCGGGTGAGACCATTTTGGAGGACTGCTCGGAATTTTGAAAACTTGTCATTTTTGGAATTTTCAGCAAAATTACATTTCCTATGGGATGGGTTTCAGGATTTTATGAAGATTGAAGGGCTCCCAAAAGCTCAAAATACATGCAAATTTTGACTTTCTGCCCCTTTTTTGAGTTGCAGAAAGCTGCCTTGGGAGAAATGACTTTTGAGGGGTCAAATCAACTCCACATTCAAAAATTCTAGTGGGGTTGGAAAGTAGACTCACAGAACTTTCCAATGAGCTATCTTGCACCTGATTTGGACACCGGGAAGGCCCTCAAATAAAGTTGTCAATGCGCGCGACCAGTCAAAGTGAGGGGCGCGACCACTGAGGGAAATTTCCTGTTTTGACCAGTTCGGCCATCAAAACACTGTTTTTACTTTGGTTGACTTTTGAGGCATGTAAATGATGGATTTTGTGTAATTTTCATGGCACTTAGATACTTTTACTCTCCTTGAACACTTCTAGAAGTTTCCTTGATGTAAATGGTAAATATTTAATGCATGGATAGGTTTCCTAAGTTTTAGAGGCAAGTTGTTTTGACTGCCTATTATCTAGTGATTATTTTAGAATTAGTTGAAACAGCTCCTAGGAAGCTGAGCTCGACCCCTAGAGGTGGGGAAAGGAGTTATATCTTCTATATTATGCCTTCTCTTACTCATTTTCATGGTTGGACTCTTGAGGGAGAAGCTCCTATTGTATATTTCACTTGTATCTCTGCAATTTGAGGAAAAGGAGGACCAGGGTTTTGTAGACATCATTGGGATTCTTGTGGACTCTTGTGTTGATGGTGTGTTCTCTTATTGTAATTTTAAGTGTGTTTATGTGTTCCATCTCTTTCTTTACTGCAGCTTATTAAACAAATGAAGTGATAAAGTTTGAATTCATGCTTGTCATGCTCAGCTTTCAAATTTGTTTAATGTTTATGTTTTCCACTGTCTAGAGAGGATTCAAAGTCATTGTTTGCCCTCTTTAGCTTCTCTTTTTTCTTCCTTGATCATTCATCTTAGCTAAAGGCATCAGCACACACTCCTACCTTGCCCCAAAGACCCACCTGCAAAAACTGAGCTCAATCCCCGCACCCTAAATTGCAGATCCTCAACTTGCCACCAAAAAACCCCAAAAAGCCCCCAAATCAACTTTCAAATCAGTTTACTAGCCTAATATCTGTGTTACCTTGATTGGTCATCTCTTCCCATTGAAAATTTTGATGAGATTGACTTGAGAGAGCCTTCTCATACCCCGTAGGGCTAGCTACGAGGTGAAATGGTTTGATGTTGCCTTGAAGGTTTGCCTTTCTCAACCTGAGGTGAAATCTCAAGCGCTAACACCACCCACCAGTCCTTAGGCCATTTTTAGACCCCTATCCTACCTCCAGATCCATCCATGCACCTTCCCTCACTCATCCACCTCCTAAAAACCGACTTCCAAGTTTCTTGTAGAAATTTTGAAGTTTCCTGTAGAACCCCTGCGGACTTCCTGTAGAAGCTCACAAGTGAGGTTTCCTGATAGCCAAACCTTGTGAGACTCTGGGGAAGAGTGTTAGGGACTCCTTAGACCCCCTCTGAACCTTCCCAACCTTTTCCAAGCATTCCTCCTCCTTGATCCACCTCTGCACAGTCAAAAACAGTTAAATTACATGCATGATAATTGTGACAACTTATTCAAAAATACAAAAACATGGTTCTTTCAGATTCTGTTGTAGTCATAGCTTAGATACATGCATTTCATCTTCTTAGAAGTCAATGGCATCTCATTCAGTAGCTTGCATCTTCCTTCTTGCATCAGTAGGACTAGCTGGTAGAATTAGGGTTTGCATTTCCTTTTCGCTTTTCACTTCTTGCTGCAAGTAGATTAGCTTCCTTTGAGTTAGCTTTCATCCATCAGTTAAAAAGCTTCTTATAAGGGCTCATAGAAGTTGGCTCAAGCCCCTAGCAGACTTGTGCCAGTTGACCAAGTGACAGTTGTGGCAAGATTTAGTACTTGTGCATACAGCACCGTCGCTTCCAAGTTTGTTACGAACTATCGGGTTGATAAAATTAAAGAAGGGAGTCCCAGGAGTTGCAGCATTATTGCTGCAATACTGGGGCCCACCAACATGTCAATGGGAATGCCAAGGGGTGCAACCCTTAGCATTCCACTAACTGCCATGACCTTTTATCTCACGCTTACTCTCCCATGTTGTTTTGTTATTCACACGATTCAATCATTATGCTCATCTCATGTGTCGGCTCAATTGTCCAATTGGGTGTGGGCACCCACACACCACTCATATTTCCCAATTAGATGTGCATGCCCATCATTGTGTCCACAGAGCAAATCACTTCGTATCGGCTTGGGTGTGGGCACCCACACGCCACTCATCTTTCCCAATTAGATGTGCACGACCATCACTATGTCTACAAACCAAATCACATCGTCTCAACTTGGGTGTGGGCACCCACACACCACTCATATTTCCCAATTAGATGTGCATGCCCATCGTTGTGTCCACAAACCAAATCACATCATCTCGGCTTGGGCGTGTGCACTTTTTGTTGCACCCAACACACTAAATCATCTTATCTCATTTGGGCGTGTTTACTTCCCATCGCACCCAACATGCTAAGTCATCTCATCTAATGATGTGGTGTTGGTACACCCGAGGAACTTAGTTGGGATGTGGACATGCTCACACACCCAGGGGCCTAACATCCTTCCCCACCATGAGTCATTTCCATCCTCAACAATCCTAGGACCTCTCGAATACTCCTCTGCAAATATCCAAACAAATTAAATATCACCCTCTCTTGGCAGAGCTAGGTACTCCTCCTCCTAAAGCACTACTAATTGTGCCTATTTGCTCAAGGTATCAACAACCACATTGAGTTTCCTCGACCTATACCCAATGGTCATCTAAAACTCAACCAAAAATTCTTACCGCAATGCCTACTTTGGAAACAATCTCAGTTGAGTCGCAAAGTAAATTATTACAATATTGACCACAAATGACCTTCCTATTAGATAATGCCTCCATATTGTTGACCATAGATGATTACGATTACCTCCTTCTCATGTATGGGATACATCCTCTCATGATCCTATAACTTCTAGCTCTCAACAGCTACAAAGTTGACTATCCTGCATAAAAACTCTTCCAATAGCGAAATTCAAAGCATTTTTCTACACCTCACATGATCACTCATAGTCTAGAAGATTCAATATGGGGGTTGTAATAATCTTACATTTGAGATCCTAAAAAACATGCCTATTCTTATCTATCCACCTCAAAGGTCTATCCTTATTCAATATTTTTGCTAATGGTTTTACAATCCTAGAATAACCCTCCACAAACTTCCTATAGTAATTGGTCATCCATATGAATACCCTCACATCATGCTCATTGAGAGGCTCCTCCCAATCCTCTATCACCTTAACCTTCGCGGGATCCATGTGAATGCATCCCTAACTAACCTAGTGGCTCACAATTGATATTTCTCTCTAAGTGAACATACACTTCGACTTTTTCAAGTACAACTGATTCTACCTTAGTGCCTCAAAAACTTTAGTCAAGTGCTTCTTATTCTTGTCCATGTCCTCACTGAAGACTATGATATCATCAAAATATACCATGACAAACTTTTCTAGGAAGGGATGCAAACCATCATTTGTTAAAATGGAGAAAGTACTTGGGGCATTACATAGGCCAAAGGGCATCAATAAGAACTCAAAACTCCCATACCTTGTCACCATGGCCATGTTCACCTCATCACCCTCTATTACCTAGATTCCACACATGATAATACTCTCATCTCAAATCAAGCTTTGTAAAAACTTTGGCCTTAGCCAACTTATCAAAGAAATTTGCTACAAGTGGAAGTGGTTATGTTCTATCCCAATATCACATTAAAATCATCCATTAACATCACCATGAAGTCAATCAAACCACTCCACCCTTCAGTCCAAACTTGAACACATGTAGCTAAACTCTTAGCTACCTTGGCCTTGGAGTTCACTACCTTCACCACCTACCTATTGGAACATTTCTGCAATCCAAGTTGCATTGCCAATTTTGTCTTTATGAAGTTGTGCGATGCACTTATCTCCATAAGTGCTTGTATCAATGTCCTATAATTGATTTATGTATCCACAAAACACAACCTATGTCTCTCGCTATCCTAAACCTTTCGCAAGACACCAATTCTCATATGTGAATAATCATGTGAACATAAATAACAAGGAAATTGCATACCTCCATGCTTTCACATTTTCATTTTTATTCTGATATGCGCTCTAATACCACATGTCACACCCTTAGAGACTTTGCATAGTTTTAGGAGCCCTATGATCTATAGTCTTGTAACATCAACATGTCTCTCACCAATGGCCCAACCACTTCAACAATACTACACCCAGCCTATTCCTCACAAATCAATACTTTCATTAATAGTCTTAGTAGATTTATGTACTAGAATATCAAACTTAAGCTAAAACCAAGTGTATAATTTTTGTTGTTAACAACATTTATAGTTACATGTAAATTATCACATTATTTACATTTTAAAATTCATAATAACATTCATCCTCGACATATAAAACACACCATAATTGATGGGAGTTGTTATAGACATATTTGGGCACATCAACCCCAAACTTATATGTCAATGTATTAGGGCTCATCAACCCCTAAAAGAGTTGTTTCATACCCTAAAGGAACATAGTCATCTGAATACATCATTCCCCAAAATTTCCATTTGAGAAACCATCCAGAAATTGCCTAAATTGAACCATACTAACTGCTCCACTGGCAAAGTGCGATGCGTACTGATTGGTACACTGCCAGGGTGCGATGCATACTATTTAGGCCTTCTATAGGGTGCGATGGGAAAGGATGGACAAATTTCCGAGATAGTTTGTTAGTTGGTTGCTCATGGAATCTTATAGAAACTTCTCTTGTGCCACTTGCTTCTCTGAATTCACCCAAAGATGAATAAGGGATCTATGAAATCTCCAATCCCTTCTCTTGTGGAACCAATTGTAACAAGTGGGATGACGCTAATCAAACCCCATGGATGACTCACACCCTTGCAAGAATCTATAAATGGATCTCCAATCCAAGAGATCAGGGGGCTGGAATATTGTGAATTGCAAGAAAGTGCTAATAGTTTGTAATTGTGGAGAGAGCATTGTATTCTTGTTGGTGTGATCTTGCTATTTCATGAGGTGAAGAAGGATCGAAGCTGGGAGGATGATGCTGGATCAGACAACTGGGTTTTAATTCTCCTTTCTATTAATAAATCTCTTCAAGTTTTCTCTCATATGATTGTGAAATTTTGAATGTTATCATTTGTGAATTCTATCATTTGTTCATTATATATCTGATTCTGTAATATTTATGTTGTAATAGATCACGATGCTTGGACGGTTCTTTGTTGTTGTACTTGTGCAGGTACTCTCCAAGCGTGTTAAGTATGGGGAGGAGTTGCAGGTCTGCCAAAGGAGAGAGAGATCAAGCAAGGGATTAAGTGGAAGTTCTAGGTTGGTTCTATCTGTTACACATAGAAGAAATCATTGAATTGCTTTAAACTGTTGTTTCTAGGGTAGTTGTCAAACATAGAGGGCTAGCATTCTTTAGGAATACTAGTTTTCCCAGAAACAAATTGGCGACTCCGCTGGGGAATGAACATATGTTTGTTTTTTGTTATTGTTTGTTCTATGTTCAATTTGATAAACTATAGACAAAGTCTGAAGTTAGCTAGGTAGTCTTCAAACATCTCTTACTCTGCAATTGCATAGTAGATGAATGCTACTCCAGTCAATCTCAGGTTTAGTTTATGAATTAAACATTTGACTTGCAAGCATGTCTAGATGCTCTTTTGGTAGCTCAATAACCTCTCAAGACGTTTCATAATACTCTGCTCATCATTGTTCATCAAAACCTAACTTAATTCATTGAAAACAACTCCACATTTGAGCCAAAATCCATTTCAGTTGCGCTCCCTGGACCATCACATTGTCTTCCACTGTGACTCAGTATGCATAGCACCTCTCGAGTGTAGTAAGTGCGATGCATCTCAATTTATGTGAAGCCTAGGTGTGATGATTGACTAAACTCTTTTTCCATCTAGAAATTGAGGGTTTTTTACCTGTTTTCAGTTTTGTTTGGTTGTTTTGCTGCAAATGAACAATGCCTCTTTACTGAAGCTTACTTGCATCACTTAGATCAGCCTCAATGACATTAGGATTAGTGAATGTTTTTGTGTATTTGTTCCTCATTTACAATCCTTTGTCGAAAATTTTTTTTAGTCGATTTCTCGCTTTGGTACAAAAAGTGTCATAATTGTCATTTTTTGTCGAAAAGAGAAGTGTCGTAAATTCTTCCTTCCCTTGATAATCAATTGAACTTTCCTTGATGCATTTGACTTGATTTGGTTACATTCAAAGTGTTGAAAGCATTTTTGTTCAAAATTGAAAGTGTTGGTTTTTGAGTCTTCCTTTCTCTATTGAAGAAGAAATTGTCGAAAATGTCATCTGGAGTGAAATATTTCAGATATTTGCTACATTTAGTTTTCCTTTTGGCATCTTTCACATTAAGGAAAGCGAAAACAAATACATGCATTTTCATTTAGAATTTTTTGATTTGTGTGCGAAAAGATGATTTAGGGAAATGCACTAGTGTGTGCTCTTTTCTCTTTGCGACAACATGGGGAAAACCTCCCTGTCTGTACCTTAAAGTAGTTCCTTTTGCATTTGAAAAAATAGCTCTGATTGGTTTAACTAGGTCCAGTTACCTTCTCCCAACTGCTATCAGCTTTAAATATGTCTACAATTGCTAATAGCTAGGGCCATCAGATCAATTTTTGAGCTGATCGGGCAAGAAGAATGATCCTTAAGTTGTTTTTGTGGAACAACCAAACCAATCTAAAGTTTTGCCTCAAAAGAGGACTTCTAGGAATGTAGAATTAATCTAATTGCAAACTAATTCTAAAATGTAAGATCTATGATAACACATGCAATACTAAATCTACAACGCAATTAATCTAACCTATCCCAATTGAAGTAAAGGGTAACCCTTCTCTCAATCGAGAGCCAACTTAACTTAATGGGAAAAGAAGCTTTAAAGAATTAGAATTAAGATGGGGGAATTAGATCGAGGAGATAGCTCACAAGATCTGATTCCTCATTAGCATAAATACTAACAATTAAACACTTAGTAAATAGTTACATAAGTGCCTATTGAAAATATATCCAATTCCTTATTTATGATATGCATAATAACTACAAATATTCATGATGAATTACTAAATTAGTTCAAATAAGACATCTTGTATGCAAGAAAACAATTATTATCCTAAATCAGAAGATAGCTTGCCAGTCTAAGATTATTACTATCTATTCCTCTGCAAACTTCAACTTTCATATTATATCTAAAATTAATCATGTAGAATAGTCTAAGAAGACTTTTAAATGAATTAACACTCAAGATTCAACAATAGTGCATGAATCCAATTATTAACTCATACATTCAAAATATAAATTGAAAGACTGAAATAAGAATTTATTTCAGTTAAATCCTGTAAACAATAGTGTTAAACATCATTAACTGAAATGATCCTTTATTAATAAATGAAATCAAATTACAGATCCTTATAGAACGACAATAGTGCACAACCTTTTGGAGTCTGTAATCAATCTCTTTTTGCATAAAATGTCTCCTCCTTTCAGCAGTAGTGCATGATAAACAAGAGCTTCTCCACCAATAGATATAATCCACAGTTACAACATTATAAGCTTCTCTCCCAAGGTTCAAGACCTATCATTCTATTAAAAAATACTAAGAGGTACAATAGTGCAAGCCTCCAACGCTTTCTCTTTTGAATTTTGGACCTCAAGTTCAACGCCAACAACTTGTTTAAATAGTCGCTACTGAAAACAACTTCTTTTGCTTCCTCCATTAAGGGAGTTGAATAATTCCTTTTAATAATGTATATGAAAAAACATAATTTTCATCATAATCTCTTGATCTTGTTGTTGTATCAAATCAACCTTATTATTTGATTGGATTCTCTGGGTGTTTGTCGGTTTATCTAAACTAAACTGCCACTTATCAACATAGTTGTCCTCCTCTGTCATGAATCTGAGAACGGAAACAAAAATTGACAAGCTAAAAATAAATGAGGCTAATAAGCGAGTTTCATTTTAAACAAATGACATTTGCAGAAAATCAGGCTTAAAACTTGGAGCGTAACAATCACAATCGTAATCCCACGTAGCCGCAGCAGCCTCACAAAGCAGCTCGCAGAAGCCCTAAATGCAACAAGCTCTCACAGCAACATGCAACTACCCTCAGTGGCCTCCTGCTGTTGAGGATCGATCAACATGGAATCATCAGAGGACGAAGATCCTCCCTCAGATAACCAGCGAGAAAATGAAGGAACATCAAAAGCTTTCACCTCTCTCATTTCTGCAATGGGTCCGGCAAAGATCTGATCATCAGTCACCAAGTTTTTTAAAAGATTGGAAGACATCCTAGAAATATCACACCCTCCAGCTCTTCCTCGTAAAGCAGCACTCTCCCTAGCAGAACGTGGATTAGTTGGGCAGTTTATAGGATTATGGCCATCGCCCAAAATAGTACAAAAATGGGTAGAAAGGAACTGGTCTGCAACAATAAATGGAAAAATCTTAATTAGGTTTTGTGGAAGAGGATACTACACCTTCCACTTTGAAACCAAGGAGGATTGAGATCTAATATTTAGGAATGGCTTGTACTTTATGGATACAAGGGGTTTGTATCTAAACATATGGACGCTAGATTTCGACCCAGAAATGAATATATCCAATGTCATTCCTATTTGGGTCAGATTTCCGCATCTTCCCCTCCACTACTGGGGAGACAATTCATTTAAAGCCATAGGAAATGCAGTTGGGAAATACATAGACAGGTGTGGGCCAAAGGAAAACATGCACGCATGTGCCAGAATCTGTCTAGAGGTGGATCTAGAAAAGGGCTTCCAGAAGCCATCAAAATCAAAGTGGATCAGTGGACGCATATACAATAGCTGGACTATGAACAAATCCCCTTCAAATGTAAGGTATGTTATGAATATGTTCATTTTGCTAATAGATGTACAAAAAAAAAGATAATGAAAACAAAAAGATTGAATACCCAGAAAACAAATGGGAACAGGTCAAAAGAAATAAGGCATTCCATAAACAACCAAATCCTTCTTCTACGCAACCCTCCATATCCTTTAAGCTCCATCCTCTACCACCAAAAGCTAACAACAATTCTCTTGCTAGCCTCAGTCCTTTTGAGCCACTGGATCCCTCTGTCCCCCCATCCTCTGGACCCAGATCCAGATCTAGATCCAGATCCCCTCATCACACTCCCTCCCCCCCCACCCAATCTCCTCTAGCCCCAACCACCCAAATCTCACCCCCTCCTCATTGGACATAATCCTAACTAGGAAGCAGTCAAAGGAATCTCTCCCAAATGTAGAAAACAAAAAATAAAATAAAAAACAGGAAGAAAGACAAACAAAGAGCTGGCGAATAAAGCAGTGGCAAAGGAAATGGCATTAGGAATGCATCAACCTATGGAAACCTTCTTAGGAAGGAACACAGGAAACAATGAAAAAAGCCAGCAAAGAGGGAAAGGAGCCATGCACCACCCAACAAGCAAATAATGATAGTGGTCTCCTGGAATTATCGAGGATTGGGATCATCCATCAAAGAAAATGCCACAAGAGACATTTTGGAAAAAGAAAATCCAGACATCCTTATGATTCAAGAGACAAAAAAAATAGCCAAGAAATGAAATATATCAAAAAAAATTAAGAAATTATGAAGGTGAAGCAATACAGGCAATAGGAGCATCAGGAGGTATCTGCACAATATGGAAGAAACAAATATGGGAATTGATACACTACAAAAAATAACAACACTGGATACAAATGGATCTAATGCAAATTAGTACAAAAGAGAAGTATAGTGTCATCAATATATATGTCCCAAACCACTACAAGGAAAAAGAGCAATGTTGGGCCACCATAAAAGAAGCACTAAAAGAAATGCAAATAGGAAAAATAATTCTAGAAGGAGACTTAAATTTGGTAAGAGGTATAGAAGAAAAGTTTGGACGCATATATCACACAAACCCATCTAGGGATGTGTTAACACTCAGGTTGTCCCTAAGCTCCTGAAGGGATACGGCCGAGGTAACCGCAAACCAATCTTTGGATTGCAGGTTCTAGCCTACTTGCAATCAGAGAGGGATCTCTCTTGATGATTTAGCTTTGTTGATAATGATTTTAGGCTAGCTATTGGGTTCGGGGTTTTTTGATTTTTTGTTTAGATGGAGTTTGGATGGAAGGAAATTGCATTGGAGCAGAGAGGCAAGGGATCGGGTGATAAGTTCAAACCATTGGGCATGGAGTCATGGATTAAGGCTTGCTGCTGCGTTTTCTTGGTCACAAGAGGATTATGGAGCGGGATAGCTACACATGAAACAATACCAATTTGCTGAAAAGATGGGATGAAAGTCAGAGATGAAAGGCAATTAAGAATCTTTCATCAACTAACAGGGAAGAGAGGTGAATGAATGGTTATCTAGGAGCATTTAAGAATTCCTAAACTAACATTCATATATGAAAGAAACAGTGTAAACAAGATCATTTAAGTATGCATGTTCATAACCATTCCAGATGAAAACATAAAGAAATTGTAGAAATTGAGCCCAGGGTGCAGCCAAGCAAATCCTAAACTATTCTTTTTTTTTCTGCAATTTAGATGGTGGATTGATGACAAAAACAAACATGGAAAACAAAACAGAGTTAAGGAAACACTTATTGAACCATGTAGATGCACAGGAATTCCATAGTCACTCCTCGGCCAATTAAACACAACAGACACTTTCAGAATCCATGCATTTCAGCAGTCTTTGATTATAGAAAATATCACATTTACAGTGCGAGTCTCTGCTCAAGAAAAATATCAAAACCAACAAATATCAAACAACCAACCAACCCCCTAGTTACATTGTTTTGGGCCCTCTTTATAGGCAAAATATCCTGGAGTTTTTATTACAACCGACCTTAACAGGTCTGCGGGAAAAAGTGTTTTAAACCTAAACCTGTGATGGAATTAAATGCAAGTAAACATCCCTTGAGATGCGCCCGAGGCCGCTGGATCAAAATGAGTTAATATTGTGTCTTTGATGGCCTAGTGCAGTGCTTCTGTCATAACTGCGTTTTGAGTTCTGGTCCATTGATCTCATGTGAGTTTTAATGTGTAGTCATTGTGATGATGAGCGCTGAGTGGTCCCTTAATAGCTTCTTGACTTTTGAGGATTTCTTTTAATGTTCTATTCACCTCAAGCCCTGAGAAGATCTTCTCTGATACAGTTCGCCGTAACACTAATACTCTTTGACGTGGATTTTGGCTCTGCATTTGCTCTGATAGTCATTAATGCCTGAACAGGGTCTCTCTCTGTCTTCCGCTACGATCCAAACTGTGAAATCGGGCCTTTTCGGCCCTTTTTGGTGCAAAATTGGTCGAGGAATCAAAAGATTCCCTAAATATTATCCAATATGGCCTATTTCCCGCGTGCATCAAAAACTGCCTCAGAATTTGAATCCGGGCCTCCTAAGATGCTTTTTCGCACTTGCGCTCCTTTCTTTGGCGGGTGACATCAGCATGACATCAGCAGTAGCTCCTGGTACGGTGTATGACGTCAGTGGGTGACGTGGCAGGATGACGTGGCAGGGTGTTGGATGGTGCGGCGCCTTATATATTTCTATGATGCAATAGTGATAGCAAAATGCTGCGAATTTGCGATGAATCTGCAGTGAAGCGAGTTTTTAATGATAAATCATATTTAAAACAAAATATGTGGATAAATGGAGGCATGCGGTGAGGAATTGTTTGCGAAGCGATATGCTCTCTTGATGTAGTGGCAATGTCGCATCGGAGCAAAGGAAGCGGCATGCATTTCGGGCGCATGACCCTTGCAATCGTCGATCGCCGACTAGCGAAATCGCATCGGCTAATGGGGAGGGGCCTATATAGGTGGCATATGGTATTTGCGATACGCCGATTCCAAAATGTCATCGGCGGAACGTCCATCGGGAAGAAACAATAGCGAGCCATAATACACTTGCGACCTCCGATTGCGATAATCGCGTCGGAGAGGGTTCACCGAGATCGGAAGAATGTTAAGGCAATCGGCAAGGGTTGTTTGTGATTGGAGGAGGGGAATATATTGTTTTGAAGAATATTTGCAGCCTCGGAAGGGGTCCGATAACCTTAAGAGAGAGAATTACATACTTTGGAAGGAGTCCACTGTATTGGAAGATGGTTTTGAAGGGGGGAGATGAGGGTTCTTGCTATGTTTCAGACAAACTTAGCAATTCCCAAGTGTACTTATGGTTATTTTTCAACCAAAGGGAGGGGATAAATATATAAGGGAGTTATTAACATAGTTAAAAATAGGGGATGAGGAGATAGATAGGGAGCTATATAGTAAGGTTAGTGATTAATATGACCAGTGATAAGAAAGCGCTAAGTATGTGAATGTTAGGCTTTTTAAAGGAAGCAATGATCCATAAAGGAAGTATGAATATTGCTTGAGTAAAGCAAATCTTTACCAGGGTGAATTGTTATGAAAATGATGAAAAGGAGAGTTATCAAGCAGATCTTGACCTCTCTAGGGGGAGTTAGTAAATGATTTAGGGGAGAGAAGAAGGGGAAGTTAGACATGCATCGCTTGAAGTCCTTCAAAATGGGAACTGCCTTGCTATACTGATCGAATGGATATAACTTTTGAAAACACAAAACTGATCATAATCAATGATTCTGCAACCACAAAGCTACCTACCTTGCCTACTTACCTAACATTTTTTCTTGTTTTTGGTTTGGGTGCACTTAGACTTGCAAACCCAGCTTTTCAACTTTTTCTTTTTCTGTTTTCCTATCTATATCTACACTTATTTATTCCAAGGGCCCAGATTAAGCAGTTGGGCTCCTTTGCTTCTCTACCTATCTAAAAATCTGTCAAGATTAAGCTGTTTGGACATATCATTTATTCTCTATATTTTAAAACAGGAAATTGAAACCTAGGGAGACCAAGATTAAGTTGTTTGGATCTCCCTTTAGCATGGAAAGTATTCAAAAATGGAATAATTCTTCAAAATTGGAATGCAGCACATGAACTTTGACTTGCACACTTTCATGGCCTCTTTCTTTGGTGACTGTTAGCAAATATGGAGCATTGCAGCATGCAAAGTATGACATATTTGGCCTGTAAAAATGTCAATCATGAAATATGATTAACCTGCTACAGCAGGAGGCTAACAGTGGCTCCACTTGGGGATGGATTTTCCTTGTGAAAAGCCAAGAACAGTAGGTCAGACTGCCTTGATCTTCTGTTGTTGTTGTGCTTTGAAACTTCTTAGTGCTGACTGTTGGCTTGATTTGAACTTTTGGATTGGAAACATCACTTTCCTTCACCTGATTTGCTAGTGAATTGTGAAGCACCGCCTGCTTTCTTCTGCGTGCTTTAGCATTTGGAATGTTACAAAATAAAATAAAATGCTGATATATACAAACATTTATGTACAGAAAATAACACTGCCTGTTCTTTCTATCAAAAGGTATCATGGTAATGTTTTAGCATTCGGCCATTAATAGGACCTTCTTCAGCTGTGCCACCATCCAGGGACTTGAGGAAATATGTGTTATTGCCTTGCACTGTGTTAGAGTCGGTCTAGTAGCCCTCCATCAGCAATCAAAACTCTTTGCATTTGCATAAGTAGGTGTCTCATCAGTGTCATCTCATTGCATTCTATTAGGCATGCCATAACCCTGATGGAGGAGTTGGTGTCTTTATTCCCCTCTTGGCACTACTGGATCAAGTTGTTTCAGTCAATAAACTCTTTCAAAGTTGCTTGTCTTGTCTTAAGGTCAAAAGTCCTAGGTCTAGGGTTTAGGTCCAATTTGTCTTTGAGCTCATGTCATTAAAAGTCAATAAATGCCCAACAGGCCAGAGGGATGACAGTATTTCTTCAAAAGATTTCATCTTGTATAGCTATTTTTTACCTTGGATTTAAAAACCCTGTTTTTAAAGACAAGGTCATTTTCTCATTTTTGTAAAAAATTGTAAAAATTCATCGAAAGTCAGTATGCAGCCCTGGTCCACTTTGCCAAGACTCCTAAGAAGCTATCCCTACAAAAATTTTCAAGAAAAAGCATCAGTTCAACCAATTTCAGGACAAAAGGAAACCAAAAAGTCAGCAACATTCAAAGTTTAAAAAGTGTCATGAAAAACATTAGAAAGAGGGTTTTGACATGAAATAAATTCAAAACAAGCCTATAAAGCCCCTCTCTCCCTCCATTTGATTATCATTTTCCTCATAGCAATAGTGAAAGGCGATTTGGAGATAAAATCGGGCGGAATTGCAGAGAGGATCTATGCGTGACCCTTCCACAGCTGTGCGCGACCTGTTGGGTGGGCGCGACCCGTCCAGGGGGTCCCAACAGTTCAAAAACAACACGGGCGCGACCTCTTGAGTGCGCGCGACCCGTCCAGGCCTGCACGCGACCTATCAGGAGTTCACCTACAACAATTGCTTATAAACTTCAAAAAGCGCCCAAATCTCCTCAAGTTTGCAGGTAGGCCTTTAATCATTAATGTTTTTTCCTGCTAAAGCAAAATAATCATGGAAAATGTGCATAAATGCCATCAAGTTGAAATGGGAAATTCATGAGTATTTAGCTTAAAAATGTCAAAGGCAGGGTTTTTTTTTTGCTGTTTGCAAGGTCATCCTTTTCACCCCCATTTTTCCCCACATCTCATTACCATCTCCCTTGTCATTTTACACCTTGTTCATGCTTCAGTTGCGCCTAGGTAAGGTCATTTCCCTCTCTTAGGGTTTTGAAGGCAATTTCTC
>APFE031040142.1:32915-96861 GCA_000404065.3 Pinus taeda
TGTGGTTACATGTATTGATGGTGTGTTTCTCTTTGTACTTGTAAGTTTTTTATGTGAATCATCTTCTTACTTTTCTTCTGCAAATTAGGCAAATGAAGTGTTAAGGTAGAATTCATGGTTGCTATGCTCTGCCTTTAAGTTTGCTTAATATCAATGTTTTCAGCTGTTTAAGGAGAATTCAAGGTGATTGCTTGCTCTCCTTAGCTCCTCACCAGTCATTCTCATCCATTTAAATCTTTCAAAGGCATCAATACAGTCTCCTACCTCGCCCCAAAGAACCCCCTGCGAAAATTGTGTCCAATCCCCACACCCAAAATTGCCTTTCCCCAATTTTCCACCAAAACCCTAAAATCCCAAATCAAACCTTTTTATCAGTTTACTAGCCTAAAATCAGTGTTCTTTATTGGTTATCTCAGCCTGTTGAAGACCTTTTGCCGAGATAGATCAGAGAGAGCCCTCTCCTGCCCCGTAGGGCTAGCTACGAGGCTAAGTGGTTTGATGTTGCCTTGGAGTTTACCTTTTTCAGCCTGAGGTGAAATTTCAAGTGCTAACATATTTGCGACCATACTGGGAAAGAACAAATGGTTTTCTTTTTTATAAGCTACAGACAGAGCCTGAAGTTATGCCAGGTAGCCTTCGAAACGCTTTCGCTTTGCATTAGCGGAAGTAGATAAATGCTGCTTCAGTCAATCTCCGGTCTAGCTTGTAAACGTGACATTTAACTTGTTAACTACCCCAGTACATGTATCAAGTTCAGATCTGATGGTTGATGGTGGACACCGATCAAACACTTGAAAGGCTGAAATCATTCACCTGGCGACTCTAAATTATTTTCGAGATCAGATCCAAAGACTCCACTGGAGGGTGATCCCGACCAACAAAAGCATGAAAGGACAATATGGACAGATAAGGTATTCAAGTTGGAATTTCATCCAAGACATTTTGTTCTTTGTCATAAATTATTTCTTCTCTTTTCCCAAGAATGTCAAGAAGGCTTTGCAAAGTATACTGTATTTGAGAAGAGATCCTCGGCCTGCTGTTGATTCTTTCCCTTTGAAGATTGTGAATACCAAAGATTTGCATACCTTTGAGCTTGATCAAGACCTTTCTTCTAAATTTTGTGATGACCATCTTCAGATTGATGAACCTCAAAAGACCAAGACTGATTCTATACCTATTGTACATACCCCTACACCTTGTAAAATTCCAGATCGGTATAAACCTCTTATTTTACCTTCTGTTCTCCATGCTTTCCCCAAAAACTATGATCTATACTTGCCGAGGTTCGATGGTGAAAGTAAGAATGTCAACGCTGACAACATGTGCAGAATGTTGAGAATTTTCTAGACCTTTTTGAAGTTGATAGCGAAGATGTTAGTATAAGGCTTTTTGCTCTTTCTTTGCAAGCCAAAGTCAAGAGTTGGTTCAAAGCCCTGCCTAATGCAAGCATTTCATATTTTCAGCAGTTTGTCAAAGTTTTTCTCGATAGGTGGATGATCGGGCAGAACCTTTTCTTGATTGTAGAAGAGTACAACCAGCTGAAAAGATTGCCAGGGGAGACAGTACAACAATTTTCTGCCAGATTTAATCAAGTTTATTATTCGATGCCAGTTGATATAAGACCTACTCCTAGATCTTCTCTCTTGCACTATCCGGGTGCCTTTGACCCGGAGATGGAGTTTCAGCTGAGAGAAAGGGATATTGCAACGCTTCATGAGATGCAAAACAGTGCAGTAAATGTAGAGGCACATTTGCTGATCCGACGAGCAAGGTTGAAAGAAGAAGAAATGAAAAACATAGATCCGGTCGAATCAACATCTCTAGAGGTGAAACTTGACATTTTGGTAAGTGAAGTGGAAAAGATGATGGAAAATATCAACGCAAGGAATGATGATTATGTTCTAGCTCATGGCTCGCTGATTGAAGAAGAACAAGTTGTCGCTCCAAAACATTTTGTTTCTTATCCTAGTTGTCATAAATCTGATAATGATTGTTTTGTAGATCACCTTTGCGAAGAAAGAACTGTTGATATGACCTGCATGCTTGATGATATGTTTTATACCGATGATTTGCCTCAGTTTGATCAGTATGATGATGATTATGTTCTCCAAACAGAAGCTACTATTGCAGATGAACAAGCAGCTAGTTGGTGGGAGGAAGAGGTTCATTTTCAGCAGCTTGAATACAATGTTCAGCCATCACATATAAGCTATGATAATGATGAGGAAAGTGCATCAAAGTTTGAAGTAAGTGGAGGATATTTGCCTTTTTGTTTTGATTCGTTTTAGTTCATCAGAGATAACTACCATGCAATCAGAAATCAAATGTCAACAAGTCTTGATTTGAATCATCTTGAGAGCAATGAAAATTTTGTTCAAGACTTCTCATATTCAGATTTGCAACCCCCGAAATCCATTGATTGTCAAGTTGCAGCTGAAGACTTGGAAGTGCACACACATGATTTAATGATTCAAGGTGACTCTGTACCATTCTGTTTTGAATCATTTCAGTTTTTGAAGGGTAGATTGCATAGTAAATCTTCAAATGAACAGCCTATAACAAATCAACAATCTCTCAGTGTTAATGTTGAGGATGAGACAGATAACAAAATTCTTGAGCAGCCTGTAGCATCAGATTTGCAGCCACCAAATGAAATTGAAGGGTAGATTACAGATGAAGTTGTGGAAGACGAAATACATGATTTGATGATGCAGGAAGATTCTATACCCTTTTGTTTCGAATCATTTCAGTTTATAAGGCAGAATCGTTGTAAAATCTCTCAAGAAAAAGATGAACAGCTAGAAGGATGTCATACATTTTCAATGGATACATTGCAACAGTCTTTTCAAGTTTTTCATGATCCAATAGCTGATGTTTTGGATGAGGTTTGCAGTCAAAGTCTTTCTACATTGACTACATGTGATCTTGAAACATGTGCTGATATGAATTTGATCCGGCAGCCGGTTACTTTGTCATTTTCAACAGAGGTCTCGTCACAAGGCTCAGATCAAAGTTTGCATTCATGGTATGAGGAGAAGAGAAGTAATCCATTGGATGAACTAAGTCCCAGTGTGCATGAACTTCAAGATCCTTATGCAGTGTTTTTGGAGGCGGATAGAGAATTCATATCATTCGACGGATCTGTTTCCAAGTTGTCATGGGAGTTGCCTTTCAGTAGTTCTCTCTTGTTGTCCATAAGTGAGCACTTGTGGAAAATTTGAACAGCAAACGGGATACTTACTTGGTTGCACTGGTTGTTTCATTTCACTTGATCAGGTGATGAATGAAACTGTTAGAGTAGGTTGTGTTGAATAAGCTCCACTTTGAGCATCATTTCCAGTTTGTCGGTTGTGTTTAAGTCTTGAGTCAGTTTTTAGTTGAGTGAAAGTCAATTTGTCTCATCCAAGTCATCCGTTTTCAGTCATGCATTTTAGTTTGAGTTTTTGACTCCATTTCCCAATGGATAAGGCGATGGTCTGCTCTCCCAAAGATCTGTCGTTCTTGGCACCTCCAAGGAGCTACCATCCCCATTGGAGCCAATGTTAGAGTCGGTCTAGTAGCCCTCCATCAGCGATCAAAACTCTTTGCATTTTTCATAAGTAGGTGTCTCATCAGTGTCATCTTATTGCATTCCATTAGGCATGCCATAACCCTGATGGAAGAGCTTGTGTCTTTATTCCCCTCTTGGCACTGCTGAATCAAGTTGTTTCAGTCAATAAACTCTTTCAAGGTTACTTGTCTGGTCTTAAGGTCAAAAGTCCTAGGTCTAGGGTTTAGGTCCAGTTTGTCTTCAAGGTCATATCTCTAAAGTTAATAAATGCCCAACAGGCCAGAGGGATGAACTATCAAAGTATTTCTTCAAAAGATTTCATCTTGTACAACTAATTTTTACCTTGGATTTAAAAACCTTGTTTTTAAAGACAAGCTCATTTTCTCATTTTGTAAAAGGTTGTAAAAATTCATCGAAAGTCAGTATGCAGCCCTGGTCCCCTTTGCCAAGATTCCTCAGAAGCTATCCCTGCAAAAATTTTCAAGAAAAAACATCAATTCAACCAATTTCAGGACAAAAGAAAACCAAAAAGTCAGCGACATTCAAAGTTTTAAAAAGTGTCATGAAAAACATTAGAAAGAGGGTTTTGACATGAAATAAATTCAAAACAAGGCTATAAAGTCTCTCTCTCCCTCCATTAAGCTTCATTGTGCCTTCAAGCAATAGAGCAAATCGTTTTCAAGAGCATTTGGGCGGAATTGCAGAGAGGATCTGTGCGCGACCCTTCCACAGCTGTGCGCGACCTGTTGGGTGGGCGCGACCCGTCCAGGGGGTTCCAACAATTAGAAAATAACACGGGCGCGACCTCTTGGGCGCGCACGACCCGTCCAGGCCTGCACGCGACCTATCAGGAGTTCACCTACAGTAATTGCTTATAAACTTCAAAAAGACCCCAAATCTCCTCAAGTTTGCAGGTAGGCCTTTAATCATTAATGTTTTTTGCCTGCTAAAGCAAAATAATCATGGAAAATGTGCATAAATGCCATCAAGTTGAAATGGGAAATTCATGAGTATTTAGCTTAAAAATGTCAAAGGCAGGGTTTTTTTTTGCTGTTTGCAAGGTCATCCTTTTCACCCCCATTTTCCCCACATCTCATTACCATCTCCCTTGTCATTTTACACCTTGTTCATGCTTCAGTTGAGCCTAGGTAAGGTCATTTCCCTCTCCTAGGGTTTTGAAGGCAATTTCTCTTCGACGGTCAAATCATCGGCAAAACTTGTTTCCTGATGTTCATACACCTTCTCCTGATCCTTTAAACCTTACCAAATGCTTCCCATCACTGAGATTCCCCAAATTCCTCATTGTGCACAACCCTAGTTTCTAGCTACAACTTGGCAATTTTCTAGGTTGGGCCTGTGTTTTGCCCTTTTGGACCCCTTCCCCTCACTCAATCTCTGAAATTCCACTTTCCCCTACTTCCTAACATCCCTCCCTACTTCCAAAAATTTCCCCAAGAATTTAGAAGCTCCTTATCCCCTTCATTCACTTCATTTCAACAAAATTCCTTGTTTCACACATCGGGATAAGTTTCACTCAAATGGTGTTTCAGAGCATTAAAAGATGAATTTGGGAAAACTGAGAGAGGTTTTTGTTCACAACATGCCAAAGAAGAAAAACCTCCTTCACTTTTTGCACAGGTGTCATGGTTTTAAAGAAATGTCACAATTACAATCGCCAAATCCAAGGAGGTTGGCCAAGGCACTAAAACGACGGAAAAGGCCCGATCCACTCCAAATTTTGGCCAAAGAATCTTTGACTGAGCATGGTACTTGATTGGGGACTCCCAGCCCAAATTTCAAGAAATTTGGAGAAAAGTTTGTCAATTGTGAATTTTTTGTGCCACACACAAATTTTCTCCACCAAGAGGTCGCGCACCGTGCGCAACCCTTTCGATTGGGAGGTCCATTTTAGGAAAAGTTTGCATTTTTGGATTTTTCATGCAAAAATACACTTGCTCAGCAAAGACCAAGAAATTTCACCAAGTTTTGAGCCTCCAAAAGGTCAAAAAACAAGCAAAAAATGACTTTCTGCCACCTTTTTGACACACAGGAAGCAGTCTTGTGAGATTGCAATGTTGGAGGGGCAAATGGACACCAAAGTCAGAAATTCTACTTGGGTTGGAAGGTATACATCCAGGCCTTTCCAAAAAGCCCACTTTTGCATCATTTGTACACCTGGAAGTGCCTCAAAAGCTGCTCCAAAGGTGCGCGACCCCTTGGGCAATTTTCACAGAAATTGTACCTACAGCTCAGCAAAACGCAGTTTTTACTAGGTTTGACTTTTTGGAGTGAATTTTGATCCTCCTTGATGTAAATGATGTAATTTTATGATATTTTGACACTTATTTATCTCTTCTAGAAGATTCATTCATGAGATAGGCAAAAATTTAATGAATGAATTGGTTTCCTAGCTTATAGAGGCAAGTTGTTTTGACTGCCTAGATTTTAGTGCTCAGTTTGGAATTGGTTGAAACAGCTCCTAGGATAGTGAGCTCTACCCCTATAGGCAAGGAAAGATGTTAGCTTGCCTATATTATGTACTTTCTTAGTCATTTTCATGGTTGGAATTTTGAGGGAGAAAGCTTCTATTGTATTACTGATTGTATCACTGCATTTTGGCAAAGGAAGAAAGACCAGGGTTTTGCAGTCCTTTTTGGGATTCTTGTGGTTACATGTATTGATGGTGTGTTTCTCTTTGTACTTGTAAGTTTTTTATGTGAATCGTCTTCTTACTTTTTTCTTCTGCAAATTAGGCAAATGAAGTGTTAAGGTAGAATTCATGGTTGCTATGCTCTGCCTTTAAGTTTGCTTAATATCAATGTTTTCAGCCGTTTAAGGAGAATTCAAGGTGTTTTCTTGCTCTCCTTAGCTTCTCACCAGTCATTCTCATCCATCCACATCTATCAAAGGCATCAATACAGTCTCCTACCTTGCCCCAAAGAACCCCCTGCGAAAACTGTGTCCAATCCCCGCACCCAAAATTGCCTTTCCCCAATTTTCCACCAAAACTCTAAAAATCCTAAATCAAACCTTTTTATTAGTTTACTAGCCTAAAATCAGTGTTTCCACATTGGTTATCTCACCCGTTGAATATCTTTACCGAGATAGACCGGAGAGAGCCCTCTCCTGCCCCGTAGGGCTAGCTACGAGGCTAAGTGGTTTGATGTTGCCTTGAAGTTTACCTTTTTCAGCCTGAGGTGAAATTTCAAGCGCTAACAGAAGCCATGATAAAGTAGTTTTGAGATATGAAGAGGGGATAATGTGCTAGTTGCATCAATCCTTCTATCTTGAGTAAAAAGAAGAGCACTATGACAGGGGGAGTAACATACCCATGAAGATCTACTATTCATGAAGGAGAGTAGCAATTCGACAGGGGGAGTCCTTGTGCACTCCTTTGCCATTGATGTCAAAGGGGGAGAAAAGAAGAATATTTCCATCAATAACAAAGGGGGAGATTGTTAATCTAGGTTGTCATTGATGTCAATATAGCAATATTCTGGACAGTACACAATGATATGAAGCCAAGTAGAGCAGATCCATGAAGCAACAGGAGTATGTCTATATGGAAATATTCTAGGATACTAAATGATGATATGAAGCCAAGGAGAAGCATAGTAGATCCATGAAGAAACAGGAGCAAGAAGCCAAGGAGAAAGGCCATCAGGAAATCCAAGCCATGAGTAAGAGTTTGTTAACGGAGGAGTTAACAAAAGAGGCATATCGGAAAAGATATAAGAAGCCATCAAGGTATGAAGGTACTATAAAAGTTCATTAAAAGACATTGCAAAACCAAAGGAAGACCTATTGCAGCAAGAGGAGCCATATTGAGAGTATCGCATGTAATATATGCCAAAGAAGAACTATCGGAATCCAAAGGGAAGACCGATCAAAGGAGCAAGAAAAGCATAGAGGAAGGGTCATTGGAAGCCACGAGAAACAAAGAGAAACACATATCAGAGGTGCATAAGCGAAAGAGCAGTTAATAAAGGAGCCATATCATGAGATAGAGGAGGAATATCAGAGAAGAGCTATTGGAGCAGTGTATCGGAATCCATCGTGGAGCCATATCAGACCAAAGAAGAGCGGAAAGAGCTATTGGAGTGGAGAGTTGTTACTCTGTGTATCCGCGTGGAGCCATATCAGACTAGAGAAGAGCGGAAAGAGCTATTGGAGCGGAGATTCGTTACTCCGCGTTCAACAGCTATAAGCAGGTTTGTAATAGTGGCATTGGTTTTTGGGTGGACGCTAGGCGATAAGTGATATTTAGAGGAGAGCGCCCAATTCCATTCAGTGGGCGACACGTAGCACTCGAGTGGAGAGAAAAAACCACTTTTTCGGGTGGTTATTTCCTTTGCAAATTGCTCACCTGAAATTCATGCATGCTGTTGGATCCAGCGCGGGTTGATCAACGGCGAAGGATCAATGGATGGTTTTGGGTTGATTGGGTTAATTGTTGACCGTCAGATCATGAGCAGATCAATGGTAGAGGATCACTAAGGAATACTGCTTAATATCATATCATAAGTTATAAAGGGATGGCACATTAAATATGTGATTACAATATATATATATATATATGGACCCGACGGAGTTATTAAAACAGTTTAAAATAATATCACATCCGGGTATCGGGGAATTGGCTATGTTATGTGCAAATCTGTCGATTGCAATAAAATTGTGGAGGAGCGAAGCCGGTGAAGTTATAGATGCGGGCATAATGCATTTGAAGTCTAGCATTATGTGTTCGGATGGTGTATTTCCGTGTATTCCTATGGTTCCAATAAATGTGTTGCCCAGGGCTTAAAGTCAAATAAACGCTTCCGATAGGTTTAGGTCCATTGTATGAATATTGAAAAAAAGGGGGGGCCTCTCTGATATAGTTACTTCTTTAATATGCAATATTATTATAATACGACCTCTTTTCTGCATGAACGTGTCCTGTAAGAATTTGATGAATCAGAAGACACAAAGGAAGCCGAAGAGTGACGCAGAGGAAGCCAAAAGGTCGAGGGAGCACAGAGGAAGCGAAAGTTCAAGTGAGCGAAAGGAAAGCTAAAGGTCAGGCATATCAGTATAAGAAAAGAGAGAATTGCCTTTATGTGTGGTGGTTGGCAAACTGAAAGAAAGGATCAAGCCGTAGGTCCAGCAAAACAGAAAAGGGCTGAAGGTCTAGCAGGAAAGAAGGAAGACAAAGGTCCAGCTGGACAGGAGACAATCAAAGGACAAGCAACTCTGTTGATCGTGTTACCCTATGAAAGACTCAGACCTGTGATGAATTAATCAGGTACATAATGCATACTGAAGAACAATTATGTGATATAATAAATAAAGTTTCATTTGATATCGCTTGAAGGGAACAGTAGCCAACACCAATATTGAAGCATATGTGAATGTATTTCTGGGAAGTAAAAGATTGTAATAGCAAGAACAGTGCCCAGTAGTCACGCTAGAAGCATTCACCATGACAGTGAGAACAAAGGCTTGAAACAGAGAGTTGGTTCTTTTGTAGAGCTTAGTGCAGCTAATAGTAGACTCACTAAAGCTAAAGTTGTGTGGAGACATTATCAGAGATCATGATGGCTATTTGATATCATCATGAGATAACTTTTGTAGACTCTGTGTGGACATAATGAAGAGTTGTAAAGACTTATTCATATGAAGACTGGTTTCCATTGATGTTGTAGCATGGAGACTACAGACATAATTCAATAAAGAAGAGTTTTGGGAGAAGAACATCACTATCAAACATGCCTTGATAGCAGAGGGCTTGAGCCCTTGGAGTTGGTTCTCCTATATCTAAGGTTGGTGCCTTGATAGCAGAGGGTTGGAGCCCTTAAGGTTGGTGCCTCAAAACTGGAAGGATTGGTGTCCTGGGAGATAGTGCTCCTAAGTCCAAGGTTGATTCCTTGACAAAGCAGAGTTGGTGCTCTAGAGGTTCGAACCTCACAAAAGTCCAAGTTGGTGCTTGGCAACAGATTGGAATCATATATATTTGTATCTATTTTATTGCAAAGATTATATTAATAAAAGCATTTATTCTTGTTGTTCATCTTGTGTTTTGAATATAAATGTTTTAACTGGTAAAATAATAATTGAAAAGAAATATTGATTCACTCCCCCCCCCCCTCTCAATATTTCCAATAGGAAAATCAAGGTCGGGGCACCTCATGGACCATGATTGCTCCCTCCTACAAATTATATTCCCAGGTGTGGACTTTCCCTAATCTAGCTACCCCTCTGCCCCATTATGTGGCCTAGGGTTGCCTCTCTCATTCCATATTCCATCTCACCTATTTGTCACATGCCACCCCCATTAGAAGGGCGTACCTTGGACATACTATCCCCTTTTAAGAGTTGAAACCACCTAATAAGGTACTTAGCTAACCCCCTTTGGAGTTTGAATGCACTAGCACATGCCAAAGCCCACTATGGAAGGGAATGCCATTATGAAGTGCCAACGTTGTTATTCATGGTTTGTAAGTTCCTTTGCCCGATTATTCTAATGACTAATTGTACTGGAAGCCTAGAGGACACATTAGATCTTATGCAGAATTGTAGGTGGTTTCCATTTGGGTTTGGCTTCCCTATATGGGATCTTGAACCCCAAAGGTCCACATTGGCACATGTAGGGTGTGCATAGAGATCCATGGACCTCCACAGCAACAGACAACACTCCACAACTCTTCATGGATGCTCAGAGACTACTAGCGATCCACTTTTGGGACATTGATGACATGATTGGTACACTATGCCCAGCAGAGTCCGACAGGAGCCACACACTCTTGGAAGGTGTCCTAGCGCTTGTACAATGTCATGGCAGCATTCATTCCACCACCTGGACCATTGGATAGGATCTACAAACATCTCTGATTCATATGGAGACCCATGAGGTCATTGATGTGCCCTTAGACCCACTAAGAGCACCACAAGTCTACTACTTGGAGAACAAGGGGCCACCCCCTTGTCCATCATATTCTGAGGAATTTATTCCTCAATATGGCACTTTAGGATGTTATTAAGACTTTGGAGGGCACTACGACATGCATACATCATTATTTGGCCTTTTATGAGGCTTGTTTTTTACATTATGAGCTACTATGGTGGGCTTGTCAATATTAGTAGTTATTATTTGCACATTATTTTATCTTTAAGGGCCCATACGCTAATTCGAACTACTTAGGAGGTTATATATTGATGTTGGATACATTCATTTGTCTCATCACTTGACTTGGGATCTCTTTAATCATAGAGAATTTTCGCACTTTTTCCTTGGTGGATATTTTTGGAGATGGATGGATTTTGATGTATGGATTTGGGCTATTTCTCTTGTCTTGGAGCTTTAATGAGCAAACGAAATGCTGGTTGGATATACCCTATAACGTTGTAAGTAAATTTTGATGCTATTATTCTTGTTGTTGCATACTTCTAAAATTAGGGCTAGTTGTTGCATTATCGAAATGTGGAATTGAGCATGTTTTATCTAATTTAATGTATGGGCCAATGTTATATGAATGAAATTTCCTAGAGATTTGTTTATCTCGAGAAGCTTGCATCACTTGCTTTAAAGTATAAATGCTTGAAGGTCATTTTTCTTTTCTTTCTCTCAAACATTGGACGAAGTTGACTTTGTGAGCCTCCTTGATCAAGAAACCAAGTTCTTACTCATCATTATCCTTGACTCCATATCCCCAAGTGAACTAGGCACTGATCCCTCAAGAAAGGTGATCATTTCAACCCTTTTTTAACCATTTTCCCCCTTTTTCCTAAGTCTAGCCCCATTAGGTCACCTAGGGCATCAATTTCTCGGTAATTGACCCAAGGAAAAAATTCGATCTCCTATAGGCTACTGCACTCATGGGTCCCCTCCCTCTCCTCCAAATTTGAGGCAATTCGAACGGTGGAATCTCTGTGAATCTCAAGCCTTAGCTTTGGGATCAAATTGTGCCTAGGCATACCTAAGGCTAGATCTTAATATGATCAATTCAACCTTTTGAAGAAAGTTATCTTGTTTGGTCATTTCCCCTCACCTTGTCCATGATAGTAACATCATCGGTTGCTACATTCCATTCCCAAACCTGGGTTGGGTCCACTTGGCCCTGTGTGGTCCCACTTGTCAGTAAAGACTATTTGTCAAGGACCATTTGGGAATCCAAGTTTCCAAGGATTGTAGGGATTTAGAAACTCCTTTATAAGCCTATTCTTTCTCCCTCATCCCTCTAATCCTCACTCCTTACCCCTGGTGGACCAATTCCCTTTCTTAAAGAGTAAGCAAGTTCCATTTTTCACTACATCCTTGGAAAAGTATTTGCAGGATCACTCCTCACCTATCCATTGACATCTACCTTACAAATTGATCCCTACACTACCTGGACTCCTCCCATCGGTGGAAGTTCGTAAAGCGCAAGGAGACTTAGTTGTGGTGACAATGGGTTAAGCCACCATCATTTCCCTTGACCTAGCAGTTGCCCTCTTAGGAACCCCTTTTAGGTCCCCTGCTGGTTTGAGTGGTAACAGGTACCAAACCCTAAAGATAGGGCTTTGCAAGAGTTCCACCTAGCCGATATCCTTAGGAATTTTCCTGCACATAATCCTTTTTGAGCTCTCAACTCCAAGCAGTGGGAGCGAATTTCCAGGGGCATTGACATCACCATATTATTGTTTCACAACAGAGGCACATAAGTACCCCATCGTTTCTCAAGGCTCTCCAAAATTTTGTATTTCTACATATTACCAAACTTTATCCATCTTTCCAACAATTGTGACTTTGTTTTGAGATTAATCGAACCATTGATTTACAATGTAAGAGGCAAATCCTGCTAGGGTTATATCATGATTGCTATTAGTTTATGTCATAGTGGACCAAGTTGTTAATTGTGCCTGCTTCTCATTGTTAAAACCTATGACCTACTGTCCAAATCTCACGGCTTGGGATCCAGATATGTGTTTCTTCAACTTGGAACCCACATTGTGGCTTTCACTTGTAGTGCATTTGTTTCTGGTTTTAGGTCAATAGTCAATGTCATTCTGTGTTGCGATATAGCTATCTGGAACCTTCTAGGAGCTCCGACTCTTAGGATTCCAACAATGTTAAGGCAGCAAATTCAACATCAGCACTAACTCTTAACAGAAACTCTTGAAACAAGATCAATGGCACTGGGTTAAGGTATTGGAATTGGATCTGTTAACTGTGTGTCTACTTTAGCTTTATCCAATATCGACAAAAAAAATAAATAATTAGTGCAGTGATAATAGCAACAAGTGTTTTAGACCAAACTGATGGAATACATGTTGGTCATGTTTTAGACTTTGCAAGAGGGTTTCCAACAAAAGAAGTCTACAATTAAGAGGTTTTGCATGTGTATGACGTTTGATGGCCCTCCTTTTTGTAGCAATGTCCTCACCTCTTGGACTTTCAGTGGTAACACCTTATTCCTTTTCTCACCATCCTCTTGTAGATGTAATCCCACCAATGAAGAATCTCATAAGCAAGGGAAACGTTCAACTGTCTATTATCTTCTATGTACATATTTTATTCCCAAATTTTCTTTTAACCCAAATAGTTAAGACATCAAACTTTTACAAATCCATTGCACAATGAGCCTATAACGATTCCTCATCCAACAATCACCTCCATAGCAATACTTGAGTGTTTTTTCCTCCAATGCATCTCAATTTTTTAATCCATTGAGGGGTGTTAATTTATCTAATTATACAAGATTTAATTTCATTTGTTAATTTGTCAATCATTTTAATTTTATTATTATGAATTAATGAAGATAATTTTGTTTGTAAATTTTTTTTGGAAATGAATTATATCCGAAGTTATAATGTTGGAAACAAAGGTTCAAAAATGAATGTAAAGGTAAGGTCATTAAAAATAAAAACTAAATAAAAAATGGGGAAATAAAACATTACTTCAAAAAATAAATTAATAAATTAAATGTTATAAAAAAATGTGGTCATTCCAAAAGATTAAAAATAAACATTATAAAAAATATGACTAACATACAAAAAAATATATAAAATTATGCAAATATTATTAAAAATAAAAGATCTTCCATTTTCTATTTGTTACAAAAAGTACTTTTTAACTATGTTGTTGCTTTTCATCATCACCCTACTGAAGACATTATTTTGCATCATTGAATCCATGAAACAGAGCCTTCCCCCAAAACAAAGTTAAAGAAATACGAGGAAATATGAGTAAAGTGTAAAAGCATTTTCCCTTGTTCTAAACTACTCAAACCCAATTTAACTAAAGAGTAATTCCAATAAATTCAGTGCCTTAATGATAACCCTAATATCACAATCATAAAATTTAATAAAGGTATCGCTACAATTATCATGAATACCTCGAATCATGATTCTAAATTTTTTAATATTATCTCTTCTTCCTTGTATAAACCTCTGCCAAAAAACCCGATTAATACCATAACCAATCTGGTTATCAATGCTATCAAATCTTCATCCTTAGACCTTAATGTACAAAAATAGCTTATTTCTCATAACCCACAAACCTCGAGGATCTATGGACAACCTAAACTTCACAAAACTAACATTCATCTTAGACCTATTGTTAGTGTTATCAATGCACCGACTCATGCCCTTGGTCACATTCTCGCTGGAAAATTTCAATTCTTCATTGGTAAAACTCCCTCCTTCATAAAGGATTCCTTCAATTTTATTCAAAAAAAATTAGGACCTTCGCCTAAATGAAAAAGACAATATGATCAAGTTTCGACGTTGTCTCTCTTCACCAAAATCTCAATTCCTAAAGCTTTTGAATTAATATCTAAATTAGTTGACCCCCAACCCCTTAACCTATTCAAATCTATCTTTTATCTATTTATTTACCTTTAAAAGGACTTATTATGAACAATTTAAAGGTATAGCCTTGTGTTCCTCCTTGTCCCCTGTGGTCACTTATATATGTATGGAACACTTAAAATCCCTAGACTTAAACCCTTAGCATTTAGTATTGGTATCATTTTGTAGATGATACCTTCATTATTTTGTCTCATGGTCATTATGCCTTAATCTCTTTTCTTAGCCATCTACATGACATTTCCCCTATATTCAATTTATTATGGAAATGGAATTTTCTTTTATTTTATTTGACTAAAAATTTCATGAATTTACTTCAAGAAAAACATTAATTATCTTATCAAAAAACTCAAGAAGTTGCGCAATTTTTGCACAATATTAATTGCCAACAAAATAATTAAATTTGCAATATAAAACCCAAAAAATAGATGAAATTATGCAACTTTTGCAATATTTTATTAATGGAAATTCGGGAGGAAATTTACATAACTATTTGAAATCAAACATGGTTAGACTCCCATAAGTATTTTCTCTAAACTCCTTCACAACTCGGTCCTGAATATTTCAGCCCTCCTTAAGCACATTAACTCGACCCACTTGTTAGATCAATAAGATTACTCCTTGTTGAACCACTTCAAACTCCTTGTAGAATCAAATATTAGCTAGGTTGGCTTTATAGCCACCAAAACTAACCTCTGCCAGCTATGGTGTGTATTTTAACATTGAAACCAGGAAATATAATAAAAGTTTCTCCCTCTCATTATAAGTTATTAGAGCTCTTGAGACTATTAACAAAATATCATTACTCATTCATATCCCCAAATGAACTCTCATCCTCCTTTTTAAAAAAAATATCCTCCAAATACCGTGGGTAAATATCATGCACTAGAGAAATTTTGATATCTAAAATGGGCCTCCTAAGGAATATTATAAAATAATAGTGGAAATAATAAAATAAGATTATATTACAAGAAAAAACTATTTTTCAACTTGTATTTTCAACTTATCTCCCTACAATTTCACTCATATTTCAAGTGGAGACACTCGTTGTATACAAAATTTAATTTTGCATCCAAGGAGTACCTAATCACGTTTTTCCATGCATTTCACTTTTTTCATATAACAGGGGTCAAAAAGTATGCAATATGGATACTCCTTGGACGCAAAATTAAATTTCACATCCAATGAATGCTCTTGCTTGTTTGAGTAAAATTGTAGGGAGATAAGTTGAAAATACGAGTTGAAGAAGCAATTTTTTTGGTATCTTTTTACCTTTTTACTTCAAAAATAATGAATCATTCCCCATGGTTGATATCGTCATATTGAATCCTATTAGTTCTTATAAAGTTGAATTTTTGTTTTGAGGCTCATTTTTTACCTCAAAAATTCTCTAATGGGTCTTGAAATACCATGGGTCCTTAATAATAAAGTGATTTTATGAGTTTTGTTTCTTAATTAAATCAAAGTCACCTAACAATCCCTTTATAATTTAAATATTAATTATCACCTTTAGGATGACATTAAATAATTAAATTAATTATTTATAGTCTCTTGTTCTCGGAAAGGGGGCATTATAGTCATCCTTTCCCTAGATTGCTTGTCCCAAGAAATCCTAACGTATATTCCTAGGTCCTAGATAAGTCTACTGAATCATTGTTGCATACAATCTAGAAGTTGCAAATCTATACCAGGATTCCAAGTACGCATCTAGAATGCTCCAATATATATTTGTTGTATTGTCCTCACATAATTGATCCCCACATCATTGTTAAGCTTTGCCCTATATTTTTCGTCAATAGGTGCAACCTCTCTGAATTTATCCTTGGTAGTTTGACCATGGTTTTCACATTCGGTCCTTGAAACAGCAAGAGGTGTCTCTCTTGCATCTTGTTTATTTTCCTCAAGTGAAACTTCTTTTAGATCATTCTTGATACTTTGATCGGACTTCCTCGTCAATCTGTCTTCCCTACATTTGCAACATGGGCCCTGGGATTTTGTTCAACAGTTGCACGAATCACTCAACCTACAGTTCCATCATCTTCAAATCGCAACCTTCTTTCTCTTTCATTGCTTCCTAGCTATTACTCTTCTTCCTAGTGGATTCTTCTTCCATGTCTTTATCTAGATCATTGCTTCAATCTCTGTGTTTTTGTCTTTACCTCTTACTTCAAATTTGCAAATTTGTTTTTCTTTTGCTTCTATTGATGATGCATATGCTTCAATCTGATATACCAGTCTTGCGTAAATCTTGTTAGATACTTCAATTTTCCTGTTATAATCTTCAAATTTTTTGTTATATCTTCACATATTCTACTAAAATACTCAATTTTTTGAAATACTTTTGCGAACAATTTCTCCTACTGGTTCGAAAGTTTTTTTAATACAACTAAACTCTTCAGGATGGCAAGAAAACTAGCTTTGATACCACTATAATGTTTTTTAATTTTATTTGATTAAAATTTTCAAGAATTTACTTCAGAAAAATAACCCATTAATTCATTTTCCAAAAAACACAAGAAGTTGCACAATTTTTGCACAATATTAATGGCTATAAAATTAAATTAAATTTGCAATGTAAAACCTAGAAATTAAATGAACTACTGCAACTCTGGAAATATTTTATTAATATAATTTCAAGAGGAAATTTACATATATATCTGACGCAAAACCTAGTTAGACTCCCATAAGTATTTTCCCTAAACTCATTGACAACTCAATCTTGAATATTTCGACCTCTCCAGAGATACTGGTTTGGCCTTCCTTAAGCATGGTAACTTGGCCCATGTGTTGGATGGATTAGCTTACTCCTTGCTAGACCACTTTAAACTCCTTATAGGATCAAAAATTCGCTAGGGTGGTTATGCAACTATAGAAACCAACTGCCACCAACGAGGGTGTGTATTTCAACATTGAAACTGGGAAATATAATGAGGGTTTTTCCCTCCCACCATAAGCTACTCGAGATCTCGAGACAATTAACAAAACATCAATACTTTTTTGTATCCTCAATGAACTCTCATCCTCTTTTTTATAATTTTTCTCCTCCAAATACCATGGGCGAATACCATGGGTCACCTTTTTAATAATAAAGTGAGAATGATTTTTATTTCGTAATTAAATCAAAGTCACATAATAGTCTCCTTTTTAATTTAACTATTAACTATCACCTTTAAGATGACATTAAATAATTAAATTAATTATTTCTAGTCTTTTGTTCTCGAAAAAGGGATATTAAATTGGTGTTCTCATCTCCCACGTTCTAGATGGCTCCCTCACCAAGTTTACGAGAAAAAATATCCACATTAACTAATACCTTCATGTTTAATCTCATCGTCACTTAACTCAAAAATTTGTTGTGCTAAAAACTCTAATTACTCGGGCTCTTCAAATCTTTTCTTCTCAATTCTTGGAGAAATAAAATGCCCATTTGACTAAAGCTCATAATGCCAATGATTACTCTATCCTAAAATCAACAAATTTTTTCATACTACCCATAATCTTAATTCTAAAATTTCTACCTCCTCTCTACCTTGAGCCCTCGTCTCGCTTCCCTATAGTCGAAGCCCAATCAATGTTATCTCCAAAATTCTAGCCAAATGGAATATCAAAACCCTCTTTAAACCCTTTTAAGCTCCTAAACAATTATTTTGAACTACCAAGGACAAGTTGGAACTCGTGTTATAATAAAGGGGTTTACCAAATTCCTTACTCATAGGCAAATCATACATTGGACAAACTAGTCCTTCATTTAAGGTCTGACTCAAAGAGAATTTCGTTGGCACCATCTACAACTGATCTCCAAATCAAATATTGTTGAGCACTCTTTCAAATCAAAATATCTCATTTGTTACGACCAAACAAAAATATTGGCCTCGACTCCCTATTACAATTCACTCATCATGCAGAAAGCTCTCGAAATTGAAAAGCACCACAGTAATTTTAATTGAGAAGATAGTTATAAGCTTAGCTAGATTTGGAAACCCATTATTCATCACCTTGACCACTAGGCCTTTCTTGGTTTCCCCATTATTCATCACCTTGACCACTAGGCCTTTCTTGGTTTCTTTTTTCTCTTGATTTAGATTCACACAACTCCTCCCCGCCCCCACACTGTTGGCTTAACCTCACATTTTGACCTTTGTTTATCATCAAACCATTTTTTTGTTTCTTTTAATTGTGGATCATCCCTTTCTTATATTTTCCTTATCCTTTTTAATCTTTTATTTCTTCCTTGCATATGTTTAATCATTTCCATAATGATTTTTTCTTTTTTCTACAACATGAAAACTTATCATGACTTAGTTGTCAAATCAACAACAAGGATAACCATCTTTGGCTAATATCCACGAATGCAGGTTGACTCATGACCGTTATTCAAGGAAAACTACACCATCTGGAATGACCCGTTGATGGTTGGTAAGGGGCTTTCACTCCTATCAAATACCTCTGGGTCTTGGGTCATTAATCTGTTTTTTTACATTAGAGGAAAACGAGCTCTTGGCCGAGAAGTAGTTTTAGGGCATAATATATGGCTTAATTATTAATGAAAAACTTTAATTTTGGTATTATATTCTTTTATTTTTAATAGTATAATCTTATATATTTTTTTATAAAATTTTTATATTTTTCATAAATTTTATATTTTATATTTTATAACCCCACCTTTATAACCCCCACCCCCCCATTTTCCTATAATATATAATTTAATATTTTACACAATGATTTCTCTATCGATCTTTTGAACTCTATTTATCTTTGTCAATTGTTCTCTTTTGATATCATTTGTACATTAATTTCTTGGCACTCATTTTGAACATTATAGCTTATTTAATCTTTGATAATGAGTGGAGTGTTTATTCAAAATGTTGGACATTTCAAAACTTCAGACACAACCTATTTCCAAAAACTCTTACAACAATACTACTAAGTGTGAAAATCTGCACTTGCATTAGATAATTTTTATAAAGATAATTTCTTTAAAAAAAATTACTCACTAAACTATCATGAAAGTGAAATTAACAAAACTAATAAAATAGTATAACTAATAAAATTGTTGAAAATGACAAATAAAAAATGTATGTATTTAGAATAAATATATGTTTACAAAGTTTACAACAATTCACTATACAATATCCTATAATATAAAATTGTTTTAGTATCTTCAATCATTTAAATCCCTATAGTATTGTGATAAACATGTAAGAACGCACTCAAATTTCCTTCATCTTTATGTTCTTAATAAGAAAAACACAATTTTAACCAAGGATCAAAATGCAACCATTTTTGTAACAAAAGAGTCAAGACAATTGCTTATATAAATTCATTAGAAATAGATTCCAGGAGAAGCTTAGTAGGCAAAGTCATGCCATGAATTGTTATGTAAACTATGAGATGCAAGATTTAATCCCCCAAATTACTCATGTTTGTGGAAGGAGCATATGTAGGTACTTACAAGTTATAGTGTTAGTGGTCGGAATCGATTTGACGTCACATGAGTATGAAACTGGCCTAGTTGTCAATTCTCTAGCTACAATGAATAAATAATTCATTAGAAATATTATACTAATCTTATGTAGAGGCAATAGTTTTGAGGTTCAAGTCATGAATGTTGCAATAAAGTCTTTTCGTTCTCTCAATAGGGATGGTACTCAAAGGGGAAGTGGTTCCTACCCTTTTCAATGAAATTTCAAAAACAATAACTTTTAATTTTTGTAGTTTGTTTTAGAAATTTTGAACAACATAAAGTATGGTACAATCGCCACTCTTCAATTTTATCAACCATGTATAGATGTACACATTTACTAGTGCATTCAAAGTATAAATTGTGGAGTTTAGGAAAGAAAAGAGAGAGCTTCTCATCCCATGCGTAAAAAAAAATTATTTGTGTTTTGTTATTTCCCAAACAACTTGATTATGAATTCTCTTTTACATAACCAATTTAATGCTCAATAAGGCCACTAGTTAAATTGATATGTTAGTAAATCCAATAGTTAAATTGAAAGGCTAGTAAATCCAATCTCATTACCACAACTTTAGTGTTTTGAAACATCTCTCTTGTCACACATTCACTTTTTAGTGAAAGATCACTTACACACAATCGCAACAATTATCTTATACAAACTCCCAAAGTTTTAGATTTGTTTTTAATCCGATCAAACAATTTATTATTGGTGGTTGATATTCCATATTTTGAGAAGATTGTACGTGTACACACATATTAAAAAAACAAAGTCATCACCTTTATATGATATTTTTATGGTTAGAAGAAAATTGATTTGTTTTGATATTGATAATTTACAGTCAGTTAACAAATTAATGCAACAATATGAATATGGTCAACAACTTTATCTAAGTAGATATTAAAACCTATACATATTTATGACAATTTGATGTTTGAATTTTAGTTAAAATGGAAATCAACTTAAATATACTCATGAATTTTAATTTTATATACATAAACCAAAAAAGTTTTATAGATTCACCATACATAAATTGTGCATTAACCTATAATTGTATATAGATTGTGCATTTACCTATAATTGTATAGTTTATTAAGAACTTGGGAGGGTACACTACTCATCGTTCTTCCTTACAACATGTCAAAACGAATTTAGAGCGGAGAATAATACAAGAAATTTATTGTTTGCTTAACATTTTCCTCTTCATTTAGAATTCAATGAATGTTATGGTGGATGTTTTGAATTCCTTCGATTTGGGGTGTTTTATAATAGAATATTTGTTTAGCTAGTAAAGTTTATTTTAAGAAATTTGAATTATAGTAGAATGTGGGAATTTGTGAGGAAATTTAAAAGGGTTAATGAAGAGTAGGTATGTAAATGAGAGTGTATATATTTGAGTTTGGTATTAAATGTAGTTTTTTCTTGAAATTTTGACACAATATGATTAATGTGGGCAACAGACTTTGAGGATGTTAGTATAATAGGAATGGGGTATTAAGTGGATTAATTTTCATATTTATGTTTTTGGATTAATTCAAAGAGGTGGCAGTTTGAATTTCTATGAAATTCTTTAAGTTAAATGTTTTTTATTTAATTTAACTATTTGTCACCAATGTTATTGGTGTTGGGCATTTGGCTAGTTCCATGCTAGCAATGTCTAGTTTAAATTTCTGGGGTTTAAGCATATGTGGGTAAGCATCTCTTGGATTTTCTTGTGAAGCTTTATTTGGAAAAGAAAAATAACTTTTCCGAATCACATGTAGGATTAGCCTTATCAAAATACTATTGAACTATGTAATTAAAAGAGCTTCCCTAGTTTTCCTTGTTTTGTACTAGTTGAATAATTCTTGTTGTAATAGAAGATTTAGATGTTTTTTTTTTAATAACAAAAATTGGTATTTTTTATTAGTTCTGAATTTTATGGGTTTGGAGGCCTAAGTACATAGCAAAGAGTTAAAGAATTTTGTTATGGAGAAGTTTCGTAAGCGTATATGGTGAAAAGAGCTAGGTAGAAAGAAGTACTATGTTTAGGAATCCAACCCCACTTTTGATATCCAACAAAAAGAGTTCATTGGAGCTAACATTCCATGGAGAGAAAAGATTCTTATTGCTCAATTAAGAATCAACTCACATCAACTTCAATGCAAAATGGGTCGTTGCAAAAGACTTAAAGAAGCTTGGGAAGAACGAGTGTGTATGTTTTGCACTCCTCGGATAGTGGAATTGAAAAAACCGTTCATTTTGGAATGTGATGCTTTCAAAGACATCAAAGACGGTTACAACAGTATGTTAACATTGGTTCCTTGGCATTTTCTTTTCAATGAGGGGACTGTTAGAAGGTTGGGTCAGCTTATCATTAAGTTGAGTAATAAAAGGATTAAAATTCAAAATACAAAACCCAAGGAGGCTGGTGGTTCCTATTAGCACTCCAGGAAACTCTCCTAAGTTGTAGCTCGGAGATGCCTGGTAACATATAAATCTTCAATATCGTTCTCTAAACTATTGGAATGGATTGGGGTTTGGATCAAGTCAAATGATTGTTTCAACTCTGTTTTCACTCAAGACATGCATGAACACCCTCAGCTTGACAAGGCTTTCGACCACTAATGCTCAATAGTTTATAGATTCAACGAATAGTTGGAGAATCTTGATTGTACCAGCAGATACATACATAAACGCATATGAATGGCTAGCTACATAAAATAAATGAATCTTGCAAATTTAATTTATCAACGCAAAGATAAGATGACAGTTATTTGGCATTAGACACAGAAGAAAACATGAATAACATATTCAAGTGCAAGCTTAGAACGGAGAAGAAGATGGCAATTGAACATGTAACAACAAAAGAAGTTTGTATTACCGGAATGAAGATGAGATGCTAGGAGGAACAGAGTATCCGCAGTCTCCAAAAGTTGAAACTCTATTACTTCGAACTTTCAGCCATTTATAGGCTTTTTACAATACTTTTGAACTCTCTGAGGCTCGAGATGTCTTAATATATCCCCTCTATCTTCTAACTACTTGATGTCATAACTAGACAAACATGAGCTTAGGGAGCTTTGTTTCTAACAAATGCGGTAATCAAATTTTGGTAATTTTGCCACGTTTTCAGGTGGTTCGCTCATGCAAGCAATGTTCCATGATCATTTATGTTGGTTCGGCTACATCGTGCTGTTGTTTTTTCCCCTTTTGGCCATGCATTTTGTTATTTCAGTTCAACTATTCGACTATCAAAAACACTGACAAAGCCAACAAATTTCCTCCTTGGGTGACTGGTGGGAAGTAGGATATGGGGACACATGGGCCATTGGATGGTGTGGATCGACGGTCGGGATGTTGGTCAAGCAGAGGAGGATGAACTATGGTGATCATGAATGAGGGTCGTTGGATCGGGAGGAATGGGCAAAGGAGATCAATTGTCGGAGGCTTGAAGTTCTGGCGGAAGCAGAATAAGTCCAAGCCGTCAGATCTTAGTTGGGTAGATCGAATGACTATCGAGCAGAGGAGGTGCTCGAAGGATAACGTCCGAGAGCGGTTTACTCAAGCGGAAATGGTTTATATCGGGCGGTCATCAAGCAGTAAGTGGTAAAGGTCGGAGCCCACCCGATTCCATTCATCAGGCACCACTTAGCAGCGGAGGAGAGAGAGGAAACCACTTTATCAGGCAGGTATCCCTCTCTCTTGTTTGCTCGAGTGATATGCTCGATAGCCATTAGATCTGGCAAAAATGATCTAACAATGGTGATTGGTTGAAGCGGGTGAGCGTATAACGTTGGTCGGATGATGTGTGGACCGTCAGATCAATGGAAGATCGACGGAAGGGGACACGAAGGTATGGGAAAATCTCGAGAAATGTGCAAAGGGGCGCCATATTGATGGAAAAGTAAGGTTTTCAGAGGATTTTGCGCATTAGTGCATGTTTTCATGCACTCTGAAAAATAATAATACATGGGGGGGCAAAAATGGATTAATTCACGTAAGATCGGGGCGAAAGTGAGTTTTGTTGTGATGTGAGGGTTGGGTTAGGACATGAATGAACGTGGATGGGAGTGGATAAGTGAGAAAAGTGAGATGATGGACCATATGGGAACCTCTCCATGATAACAGAATAGACCATTTCCCTCCTTTAGTCTTCAAAATAGCAGCACTGCACCTCAGGGCTAACATTGGCTCCTTCTGGGAATGAAAGCCTCCCTGTGAGGTTTCAAGAACTGCAGACTATTTCCTTTCTAGTAACAATCAAAACAAACTTATCTCCTAGTGCTCCATTGCGCATAGAGTTTATTTGCATAAAAAACAAAAATTGAAAAAACCTATTACAATATTAAGGCCTTAAAGCCTCATATGAAGTAAAGTTTCAAAAACTGCCCATTGACTGGGCCATCAAAAACACCTTCTTCAAATGCTGCAAATGGTCCTTGTGACTGCTGGAAAAGACTGTTACATCATCAAGGTAAATAAGGTCAAATTTGTCCTTCTCTCCCACAAAGGTTATGTCCACGACCCTCTGGAAAGTAGCCCCAGCATTCATCAGTCCAAAAGGCATCTTGGAGTACATGAAAGTGCCCCGAGGAGTAGTGAAGGTGGTATTTTCCTGATCTTCTGGATGTATAGCAATATGATTGTAACCTGAAAATCCATCTAAAAAAGACATGACTCTAGCTCCTGAAACTTTTTGCAGCAAGTGTTCCATCTTAGGCAAGAGGTAGTTGTCTTTTTTAGAGCATTTGTTCAGATTCCTAAAGTCAACACAAACCCTGATTTCTCCATTCTTCTTTCTTACTACCACAAGGTTAGCTATCCACTTTAAATACCTTAGGAAACTTGTAATATCCTCCCTTTAATAATAAACAATAAATAATAATATAAATAATAAATCACTTAAATAAATAAATAATAAATAATAAATTATATTAAAAAAATATATACCTAATAATAATAATGGTTATTCTGTAAATAAAAATAAATAGAAATAACACAAGAAAAACAGTAAAAACAAGAAAAGAAAACAAGAAAGCTAAAGTAAAGAAAAGAAATAAAATAAGAAAACTAAAACATCAAAAGAAAAGTAAAAAAAGCTAAAAATCAAAGTGGCATGTAGACACGTGTGTGCATGTAGTTCCCCATCCAATGTTTTCTTTATTTATTAGAGGGTGAGGAGGATGGAAAGCATTCCATCTTTCCGAGGCTAGTTATAGCAAATCCTTGCACAATTGAACCTACGATTGGGTGTTGGGTGGAGAGTCGTCCCCAAACCCTTGTTGTCATCTGGCAGACTTCGATCACAAGTAATATAGGTATGTGCTTATTTGTTTGATTATGATTTTAATTAAGAAATTAACTTATGGTATCAGAACTGGGTTCAACTCTGAAGACCTATAAGAATTTTAATGTCGAAAACTTTGATCCAATGACTTGAAGCTTTTGACTTTGATATTAAAGAAATTTGTGCTCATTTATTTAACATCTACGTAAAACTATTCGTTTTTCTATAAATTAATTGCAAAGTTCTAATTCAGTAATCTCACTTGCTGATACGATTTATTGGTAATCAAACGGGTGCTTCCAACCCTGGTGGATACTTAAACCTCTTGTAGCTTTCCTCTTCAAAATGGACACAATACGACTATTCAGTGGCCTTCACCAACAGGCTCGACTGCTCAAAATCTGAATTTGAACTGTTGTGCCTCCACTGTCTGCTCCTGTGTGGTTCCATGGCTGACTTCACAAAAGCCGGGCTGTGTCTCCTTTCTCCAGGTCCGAATGGGCTACGTTTACCCTCATGCCTTCGCTCTAATGGGGGCTACAGTTTTCCTCACGCCTTCTCTACAGCCTTAGGATTCTTTTGGGTTGTTCAACTCCTTTTACCTTTCTCTGCGACTTCGACTCTATGGGTTTTTAGAATCTGTAAAAACATTTAAAGATAAAATTAATGAAGAAATGGATAATACACACACGATTGTTTGTAAGTAAACATCGATTTTATATGAGGGAGAAAAATTTATACTCAGGCTTACACCCACATAGCTTATGTGATTTCATAAATGAAATAGGCCATCTTATATTGATTATGAAATTTATCTTGGCTTCCAACACCTCTGGTGAGGCAAAGGAGTGTTGAATTATAATTTCCCCTGTGCGCGCGGGCTAGCAGTCAACGCACGCCGAAACCACCCAGCAGAAAACCATAAACCGCCGGTAAGTCATTGCACCACCTTTTGGCTTAAAGCTGTTTCCGGACAAGAGGCTCCGATGCAATTTGGAGCAGCCACGTGGATTGACGTGACATCATCCTCTGACATTTATCAGACGATAAATGTCGGTCAACTCACCTCATCCGATATGCGTCCGATTTGGTCCATCGTTTGTCCGCCGTTCGATTGCGAGGAAGGTGCATACGGGGTCTGACAACATTAAAATATTGCGTTCAGTAAAGTTCGGTCAAAGCAAGGTATCCGATATTCGTTCGATCAACTCAAAGACTGTCCGCCGTCTGATCGTGAAGAAAGTATACGGGCCCTGGTAAATTAAATGCAGTATGGAATAAAACTATGGACCATACCCTAAGTTAATATTATGACATGGTTTTTGGTAAAGTTTTTAATATTTTACGGTCCGTAATATTTATTGAGTATGGGCAGAAAATGTGATGTAAGTTTATTTTATTTTATTATTTGCGCACATGTAATGTAAAAACGTTGACTGTGTGTTATGTAGTATTACACACAAAGGGATTGTAATGTGAAGTATTACATTGCACACGGGGAGAAAATGTGTGGGCTCGCAGTAGCCAATGAAAAACCAAGGGATTGTAATGTGAAAACAATGGTGTAATCGCACACGGTAAAAATAGAAACAGAGGGTCCGCAGCACCGAAAAAGGCCAGAGAGTTACGGGGAGGAGGTGAAGCCTGTTCACAGCAGCGAACATAAACCAAGAGAAGTGATAGAGTTCATTTTTGTATTGATATGAAACGCAGCAGCGAATGAAGGCCAAGTGAAAAACGCAGCAGAGTAAATTTTCTTTGGTAATGTAAGAAATGCAAAGAATGCACAGCAGTGCAGAAGGAGAAGTAAATGAAGAAAACCAGAGGGTAGTTTATTCCAAAACCATGAATTGTTTCACACAGCAGTGAAAAGGTAAATGTGTAAATCCCTGTAATTTTTGTTTTCACACAGCAGTGAATGTAAATGAAATTTTTACACAGTGGTGTAAAATTTCAAAGGAGACAGAGTAATTTCTTTTGTAATGTTTTGGTGAATCCCTCTGAGTGAAAGAGGATGAATATGTCTCAGTGAATTCTCAGGTGAAAACAGAGTTTTGGTTTAATGTTGTTTTTGGTAAATCCCTCTCAGCAAAGAGGATGAATGTATATCAGTCATTTTATTTTAATGAATAGAGATCTTTTATGGTGGTGAAATACTCTGTTCAGTAAATTTTTTTTTAAGGCTTCCCTGTGCACAAAAGATCCTGGAGCAAAGGAAACAGAGCATTGACTCTGTGTTCAGTTAATGTTTGGTTTTGGTATTTTCCCATTACAAACAAAAAATTACCCAACACGCAAACCCCAACTCCAGCTTACATCGTCTTGAATGTATATAATGATCGTGAGTGCCACCATCATCGCTATGGTGAATGAAAAGTAAATACAAATTGAAGAAGCTCTGTATACTTCTCTTCCCCTTTTCGCTTGTATAATCGAATGATCTGCGCCAAAAGCTACCGAACATGGTCTGATATCACCTGCACCTATGGTCATCATTATAAAGGAGGAATAGAGTAAAGCATTTTGACCTCCTGATGCAAGTCTGCACGGGTTCCCTGTAATAGTGTTGCATGGAGGTGGTCTGAACTGTGGAAATATGGCTGTAAGAGAGAGAAGAGTCCATTCCTTCACAATAAAGACTAGCATATTAGAAGGAAGTTTGGTAATTCAGCTGCAATATATGACTACATTTTGCTTTTGTGACACACACAAAGATTTACTGCCTCTGTATACTTCTTCCCCTTTTCGCTTTTCGCTTGTATAATCGAATTGATCTGTGCCAAAAGCTACCGAACATGGTCTGATCCCGCCTGCACCTATGGTCATCATTATGAAGGAGGAATAGAGTAAAGCATTTTGACCTCCTGACGCAAGTCTGCACGGGTTCCCTGTATTAGTGTTGGATGGAGGTGGTCTGAACTGTGGAAATATGGCTGTAAGAGAGAGAAGAGTCATTCCCTTCACAATAAAGACCAGCATATTAGAAGTTTGGTTACTCAGCTGCAATATATGACTACATTTTGCTTTCGTGACACACACGAAGATTTACTACCTCTGTATACTTCTTCCCCTTTTCGCTTTTCGCTTGTATAATTGAATTGATCTGTGCCAAAAGCTACCGAACATGGTCTGATCCTGCCTGCACCTATGGTCATCATTATAAACGAGGAATAGATTAAAGCATCTTGACCTCCTGATGCAAGTCTGCACGGGTTCCCTGTGGAAGTATAACTGTAAGAGAGAGAAGAGTCATTCCCTTCACAATAAAGACCAGCATATTAGAAGGAAGTTTGGTAACTCAGCTGCAATATATGACTACATTTTGCTTTCGTGACACACAAAGATTTACTCCCTGAAGTCTCAGCTTGCACTGTTACAATAAAAACAAAAAGTTAAAACACTAATTTATTTCAAATTGATCAATAATTGCAAGAATGGATCTCTAGACTGTGCATCTTCAAATACTTACTACTATTGATATGAGTAGAGATAATTGAAAAAAAAACATACAGTAATAGATGCTAGCCAAGAGCAACAGTCCAGTATCTTCCAATGTAAGAATTAGAAAAAAACGACCCTAGCAGCGGGGAAAGGTTTGTCGTTCCCGTCCCTATGTTAAGCATGTATGAAGTCACATTTGGCATGTTGAATTATGTTGTTAGGTAGACAATCATGTTTGCAAGCAAACCTGTAATTGCCAATTTCTCACAGGCCTCGTTTCCTGCCATTTCAAGATGAACGAATTAAATTATTTTCTTAAAGAGACATCTGCCAAGTTAGTAGCAAATATGTATGCTGCCATAATTCTATGAGAAAAAAAAGCATGCTCATCTTCATCTGAGGTGAAGAAAGCAAATATGGTAATCAAAGTGAAAGATAAACTGCACATGCTGTGTTGCCATCCCGGTTTTACTGTGTCAAAACAATCAATCAGATCAAAATGGGCTGCTGGAAAGCTTTACGTCTTGGGAACATGGAATGTACAAGTGCAATGGAGAATTTCCTAAGAAAAGTAGAACAAGAAAGATCGATCCCTCATGTGTTAAAAACTGGTAAAACTAGCCAAAAAAACAAATTAGAGAAGCAAAATTAGTAATGTTTGGATAGTCATTAGAATCCTACAGATATGTAAGTAATAATGAATGAAGAATATTGCAATGGAATTGAACATGCAGACAAAAGGTAAATTCTGACACCGGCCAATTGAAACATTGAGAGGGCTAGGCCATGGCTGTAGGGAAAGTCTCAATAACCTACCAGACAATCCAGAGAAAGTTACATTTGAACCTAAAAATACAGTGGATCTCAGATATCAATAATAAGTTTTATGTGGGAGCAGGCATTGACCTAGCCATATTCAAGCAACCCCTAGTGATAACATTGAAAAAAAAAGATATAGAGAACAGGATATTGTTGTTGCTAGACTCACTTGTACATAACAATGTCTCCGTCTTCTCATGATTGTCTCCGAGAACCTTATGTGCGAACCTCATATCACAATACAAGGTGTACTGCTCTAATGTGCTGATTGAGATTGTCTCTGAGAACCTTATGTGCGAACCTCATATCACAATACAAGGTGCACTGCTCTAATGTGCTGATTGAGATTTGATTTCTGTAGAGAAATTTAATTAGATTATCACTCCATAACACAAAAAATGAAATATCCATTTGCATACCAAAAAATTGTTAAAATTATCAATAACATACTTTAGTAAATCTTTGCAAGCGGTTGTTGAAGTGACACTTTATCCTCTCCACATATCTTTGGCTTTCATGAATGTTCATGTAACTTCTGATCTGTCTCTTAAATTTTTGACTCCCACAACAAACATGGCTGTAATTCTGCTACACATGTTCTCGCAAAGCCTTTACATTTCTAAAGTACTTCAAACAGCCAGGCTCACATTAAACAACCTATACAGATGTTGTAGCTGGATACAAGAAACATTTGCAATTAATAAACAAATTACAAACTAAAAACATAGTTAAAATTATCAATAACATAATTAAGTAAATCTTTGCAAGCAGTTGTTGAAGTGACACTTTATCCTCTCTACACATGCATGTCCCTTTTGATCTGTTTCTTCAATTGATGACTCCCACAAACTTCACAACAAACATGGATGTGGCTTTCATGAATCCGCATGTACCTTTTGATCTGTTTCTTCAATTGTTGATTCCCAAAAACTTCACAACAAACACGGATATAATTCTGTTGCACATGTTCTCTCAAAACCTTTACAATTGTAAAGAACTTCAAACGGCTAGGGTCACAGCAAACAACTTGTACATATGTTGTAGCTGCAAACAAGAAACATTTGCAATTAATAAATAGATTGCAAGTCTTTTAGCTAGGGGAAGAATGCTTGAAACATTTAAAGGAAACCTACAGCACAAAATTTACGTGTGCAAGAAAAGCTTGGTGAAGTACATATATGTATCATCGAAGCAAAGGTGACAAATTCGCATAATTTACATGTGCAAGTAAAGCTTGGTGAAGTACATTTATGTATCATAGATGCAAAGGTGACAAATTCGAATTTACTGTATAATTGTTTCAAAAAATGATGTGAGAAAGACATATACATTGCATTGAAAGTAGCCTCTGTTAGTTTCATTTTTGGACATGGTAGCAACGGACCCTAGGTGTTTTCCTAATTGTTTTACAAAATGATCTGAGAAAGACATACATTGCATTGAAAGTAGCCTCTGTTAGTTTCATTTTTGGACATGGTAGCAACGGACCCATAGGTGTTTTCCTCTCAAATGATGTCTCAGAAGCTAAGGAACACAGAATCTCCAAAACCCAAAAAAATAATCTCCAAAACCCAAAAAAAGTTTCACTAAGAGAAAATACTTGGAGATGCCTTAATTAATTTAAACCCAAAAAAAGTTTCACGAGAAAAGACTTGGAGATGCCTTAATTAAATTAATTAGCCAAAATTAAAAAGTTTCTAAATTGGCTGGTTAAAGTAAATTAATTAAGGAAGTTTGATTTTGCTCTAGAAGCTTCTATTGATGAAGTCAAATTGATCTTAATCATTGTTGAGATGTAATCGTGAACGTTGATTGTTGAGATGTAACCGTGACCGTTGAAACTCCAAAGAGAGATTATAAGAATATGTCGAAGGGCTTGGAGAAGGTATCACTTGTATTGTGAGCAGTTCAACTACCCAATTCCAAGTATTCAGCAAGAGCATCGTTGAAGCGAGGGAAGCATCAGAGAGCATGGCTTCAACAAAGATTTGAGAGCATAAGTCCAGATGAATTTTCCTCAGTATTTTCTAGTGTTCGAGAGACATGAGAGGAGGCCAAATTCATCTGCAAAGGAGGCCGCTACAACTAGTGCAAGTTAGCTAGAACTCTCAGTGTGAGTTGCCTAAGGAGCCACATTTCAGTTATTAGTGTCTCAACGGCAAAGCGAGGGGGTTTCAGAGGAAGAGGGGGCAAGACGACTTGTTTGTAGGTGATTCTGGGGTTGTACGAACTTTCCTCACCCAAATCTGCACATTCTAAGAGGAAGTGTGAATGGCTAGGAGGTTGAGTTGATTGCAAAGGGAGACAATTTGTCTCAAGTTTATTTTGCCAGTGTTAGTCGGAGCTTTACTAGTGAGAGGCAAGCAGATTATTGTACTCTTGAATTGTTGAATAATTTATACTAATAATTTGTCTGCTTTACTAGTGAGAGGCAAGCAGATTATTGTACTCTTGAATTGTTGAATAATTTATACTAATAAAACCCTCGGAGCTTTACTAGTGAGAGGCAAGCAGATTATTGTAATCTTGAATTGTTGAATATTTATAATAATAAAACCTACACTAGTTCTCCCTTCGAGGTTTTTCTAGGGAAACTTATCCAAAAACAGTGGTGTTATAATTTTGTGTACACTCTCTCAATTCTATATTTGTATTTCACAGTGTAGTGTATTTTTAATTGGTGATGAATACAATAATGATTTAATCATTGTTTGTCGAATAATAATTCGGAAGACAAATAATCTGTAGTAGACAGAAGATCAAATTTTAATTTATTGCATTCGTGGAAATTTTACATGGCATCATTGATCGGATCAGAGAGGCTCTAGGTGAAAAAAGCGAGGGTAGTGCAGTTCAGAGGAAGATCTGAAGCACATAGAGTCAGATCTGAGCAAGCCTATCAAGGTAGTGCACATTGTTGGGACAGGGGTTCAATTTATAGTCTAGAGGAAAAAGTGTGAATTGTCTCATAGCGGTAACAATAAGCAATAAGGTTTTCAGGAAGGGTTTTCAGCTAAGTCACAGGACACGTCCTCCAAGGTCCCATGTCCTATATTTAACGTGCCGGACACGAAAACGGCTCTAAAACTTGTCGAAAACGTTTTTTATCGTGTCCTATAAAACGTAAAACGTATTCAGGCATTTTAGTCGTGTCTTACTCCTGGAAAACGAGTATTCGGTGTCTAGAATACGTTGCCCTAATGTTTTTTCTCCGGTTGAATACATACCCCACGAAATCACTAGTTTAAAGCCCATGTAATTATTTTTTCGGGGTTATTTTCCTATTTTCGTCCGATGTTTTCCTCAGTCGTCGCTCTTTGTCGCTGTATATTCGTCGTGTGGAGCCGAGTGTGGAGCAAAGTGTGGACCGAGTCATCTCCGTAGACTCGTGGAGCTGTTTGGTCGCAACATGTGTGAGGTTTGGCAACTTGGCAGGCTACAGCATTCAAGTAAACCATGGTCCGTTGTTGTATATTCATCGTGACGTGTTTGCTTACAGAAATTGTGTTAGTTGCTTTAGAAGCGATGTTGGCTCTCATGCAGGTTTTCTTTTAGGTAGCTTGATATCACTCTAGATGGTTCAGTTATTTCTCTACCTTTTTGGTGAATGTGAATGATTATTATTTCTAATGGAATGAATGTGCTATCACTAAAAGACATTTAAGCCTTAAAGAAATGTGCTTCGAAAACTTGTGTCAGTCTATCAGACTATTCTTCGAGATGGGCAATTCATAAATGTGGTCTGTAATTACAACTCTGTAATTGCTCGATTGTAAAACAAAATACATCTTAGAATGGACAGAAGAAGAATTCTTTCCTAATGTTTGCAGTGTGTATGAAGTGTGAATTCAAGTAGTTGCCCATCTTGTCATCTTTTAAGATTTGGGAACTTCTATGGTAATTTTATTTTGCATGTATGACTATAATATCATAAAATGCAAGCTTCTTGACTTTCTCACCTATAATTCGAGTAAAACAAATTTCTACTTGTGTACTCACCTGTTATGTTTCCAATTCAACCGTGTTTAGTGGCATGTTTCTGACTATATTTTGAATCTCTTTACTCTAAAGGGATAATCTAAGTTCTGATGTTCCATTAACTTTTTTTTGTCTTCTTTTTATTACATTTGTCTGACTGTTCTTTCAGTGCTATGTAGCTCCCACCATACATGTGAGATTCATATTTTGAATGCATTCACTAATTTTTCATAACTTTAAAGTTTAAGCTTACAATGTGATTGAAGTTATCGAGAAAATCAGTAGCAATTACTTTGAAGAGCCTGGGCAAGGATAAATGTGATGATCGAGATATTTGAAATGCATCAGCAGACGCAAAACACGAGTGAACAATAAATATGTAGTGGCATCAATGACATATACCTTCTTTGACAAAAGTATTCAACTATAATTGCAAGTTGTATAACCTTCAATTTATTGCGCTCAAAGGATATTTGCCATATAGATGGCAAATTTTTTACCCATTCCCATGCCTCCAAAACACAGAAAATTGTCTCTTTCATAGTCTTATAAATACTATTACAAAAATAAATGGACCTTAATTCCTCAAAGGAAGAAGGATCATCAAATTTAAGATTAGGGCTATAAAAGTGGCATTGAAGGCGACAGTCATCTTCCCAGTTCTCCCAGAGTCATCAAATCTTCCTCAATGAACATTGAATATTCAAGAATCAAGACCAAGCATATCACATTCTAATTTCTAAATAGTAAATTATGATTCTATTTATTTTTTTAAAATGAACTATGAACTTTGAAGTAATTATATTTTAATTTGATTAGATAAGTTGCAGCCTGCAATTTAATATGGATCAAAAACTATATCTATATATATTTATTATATATATATATATATATATATATATATAATTATATATTAAACGTGTCCCTTGTGTCCTGTTTCCGGGTCGCTGCATTTCGTATTGAATACTGGTATTTACTTGTCCTCCATGTCTCATGTCCTCGTGTCATGTGACTTAGGTTTTCGGTGAGCAGATCAGAGATTTGCAAAAAAAAAATCTAGCATAGAGATTCACATCATAGGGTTTTGCGGTAGCAGATTAGTGAGGGGCAAGGAAGAGGAAGCACATGAAGATTTATACCTAGGACTTCTCCAATATATTTGAGTTTTTTTAGATTTTCCAGTATAGTCATAGAAAGATTCAAAGATCATGATGCTATGGATTTGTCTTCCAGATTGGAAGATGAATTCGCTCAGATAGCTTGCTTCTCTAGTCAAGGTGTCTGGTAGATAGACAGTGGAGCGTCGGCACACGTGCTAGGAGTTAGAGACTACTTCTCCAACTATAGGGAGGAGCGGATGGACTTCCAAGGCTTCCAAATATAGATGGGAAACAAAACCAAATGTACTCCAGTTGGGAGACATACCATTGAGATTCAAGAGGAGTCAGGAGCAAGCACCAGTGTTACAAATGTTTTTCATGTATTTCTCATTTTTCATGTAGCCTGGTCCATCGAAAGTATGCAACATGGGTACTCCTAGGATGAGGAATTATATTATGCATCCAACAAGTGCTCTTGCTCATAATTTAAGCAAAACCGTAGGGAGATAAGTTGAAAATACGAGTTGAAAATGTAGTTTTTTTTAATATTTTTACTTTGTATTCCAAAAATGGTGAATCATCCCCACGATTGACATCATCATCTTGAATCCTACTGGTTCTTATAAAGTTGATTTTGGTTGTACATATTTGTTTTGAGACCCATTTTTTACCTCAAAATTTCTCTAATTTTGTAAAATCTTTTTGTAACATTTGAGCCCTCTATCGTTGAAATGATGAGGATACCACTCTGAGTTGATCCTACAAGTAATCTGAATTTGTTGAAGACAGTATGAGCCGTTGGAAACCTCAATGACATGTCTAAATAAGGAAATTGAGTATGAGACTGTTATTATAGTCTGAGGTCTGTGGTTGCCATCTAATATTTGAGAAAAGGTTGAGTCACCTATTTTTCATGAGAAGTCTAAGGCTATATATATCATTGTGTAAATGTGCAAATTATCTTTGTGGAAATAAGACCGAAAGCTCCACGATGATGAAGTTGAAATCCCTCTAAGACACAAGTTCGAATTGTGAAGATTTTGTGGTGGTCCAAAGCTAACCCTTTGATACTCAACTCCTACAAGTAATCTAAATTTGTTGAAGACAGTATGAGCCTTTGGAAACCTCAATGACAAGGCTAAATAAGGAAATTGAGTCTGAGATTGTTATTATAGTCTGAGGTCTATGGTTGCCATCTAATATCTAAGAAAAGGTTGAGTCACCTATTTTTCATGAGAAGTCTAAGGCTATTTATCAATGTGGAAATGTGCAAATTATCTTTGTGGAAATAAGACCAAAAGCTCCATGATGATGAAGTTGAAATCCCTCTGAGACACAAGGCCGAATTGTGAAGATTTTGTGGTGGTCCAAAGCTAACCCTGTGATACTAGTCCAAGCTATTTTTTAGAATATTTTGTGTTGAATTCTAGTGCATACTTGTAAAAAGGAACAAATTATTTCTACACTAAAGCCAAAAGTTTAGACATAAATTATTTATGTGGTAAAGTTTGAAGTCCGAGTTCGTATTTCTGATCATACTTGTAAAAAGGAACAAATTATTTCTACACTGAAGCCAAAAGTTTAGACATAAATTATTTGTGGTAAAGTTTGAAGTCCAAGTTGGTATTTGTGAAAGATCCTAAGAAGTTTGAGTTCCATTATGTGGAATGAGTGAAGCCAAGAAATTCAAAGCAAGAATTATCTAGTATTGTTTGAGTCAAATGTAAGATATCTCTATGACAAGTGAAAAAGGATCTGAGCTCCTTAATGATGATTTGAGTCCATATTACTTCTTAAGTTCCATTATGTGGAAGAAATTCAAAGCAAGAATTATCTAGTATTGTTTGAGTCAAATGTAAGATATCTCTATGAGAATTGAAAAAGGATCTGAGCTCCTTAATGATGATTTGAGTGAACTATGATCCAAACCAATGAACGAATCTAAATTTGTATGTCTCTATGGAAGGAGTATAGACCAAGCCAACCTTATCTCTTTGGAAGATAACAAGTACATGGCCTATGTTCTTAAGGATAAAGAAGCTGAAATTTCATTCATCAAAGATTCTTGTTCTATACATAGTGAAAGAAACCTAGACTAGAGCCAACCTGAGAGTCCTCAAAGAAGAAAGCTTAAGAAAATTGAAGAAAGACCTCTATACTAAAAGTATGTCATGTGAGACATAGACATATAGGTCGGACAAGGAGGAGTTTGAAATGTATTGAAGTTTTCTAACATATGTTTTCACTTGGGATAAAGGCGTTAAGCTTGGGATCCTCGAAGAAGAAAGCTTGAAAAATTTAAAGAAAGATCTCTATACTAAAAGTATGTCATGTGAGACATATAGATCAGACAACGAGGAGTTTGAAATGTATTGAAGTTTTATAACATATGTTTTCACTTGGGATAAAGGCGTTAAGCTTGGGAGTCCTCGAAGAAGAAAGCTTGAGAAATTTAAAGAAAGATCTCTATACTAAGAGTATGTCATGTGAGACATATAGATCGGACAAGGAGGAGTTTGAAATGTATTGAAGTTTTTGAACATATGTTTTCACTTGGGATAAAGGCATTAAGCTTGGGAGTCCTCGAAGAAGAAAGCTTAAGAAATTTGAAGAAAGACCTCTCTACTAAAAGTATGCCATGTGAGACATATAGGTCGGACAAGGAGGAGTCTGAAATGTATTGAAGTTTTCTAACATATGCTTTCTGGGATAAAGGCACATGGCATATAGGTCGGACAAGGAGGAGTCTGAAATGTATTGAAGTTTTCTAACATATGCTTTCTGGGATAAAGGCATTAAGTTTAAGTATGAAGGTTCACTAATGACTGATATGATACATGCAAGTTTGGACGTCAAGGCTACAGAGACTAACAAGCACTAACATTTGTTGTCATAAACTCTTCTGCGCATCAAAGGAAAGAAGTCATGGAAATATAGAACTACAAGAACTCCAAGGAAGCCGAACTTTGTATAGTCTATCAAGTTCTATATATCTTGAAGATCGAAGAAGACAAGAATGAAATCCCTCTATGAATAAGTCATCAAGAAATTTTGTACATCTATTACAAGAACTACAAAGAAGCCAATACTTAAAGAGGTGTGTATCATTGACTTTTTATTTGAAGTATTTCTAGATCCCAAATATCTTTTGTTAAGGAACTTTGTATAGTCTATCGATTTCTATATATGTTGAAGATTGAAGAAGGCAAGAATGAAATCCTTCTATGAATAAGTCATCAAGAAATGTTGTACATCTATTACAATTCATTTGAAAAATGATATCTATGATTTTGGTTACAAGAGGCCATCTTCCTCCTTAAGGAAGAAGATAGAAGATCTTGCAAAAGTTGATTAAGAATATTGATGCCATGAATGATTTAAGTATTTTTATTTTAAGATATTCCTTCATGAAATCCATCCCTACAATGATTTGAGGAAGTTGAGCTACCTAGTTTGTGGTGACCAAGGATATTGGATGAACCTATTGATGACAAAGATTCTTAACTAATGTGTCACTACAGAAGAATAAAATATGTTGGAAGTTTGCAAGTTGATGTTGAACTTGATGTGTCTAGGATAAATTGATCAAATATAATTGGTCAATGGATATATGGATGCTATGATTGTGAAGTGGCAATATTGAAGATCTAATCAAACTAGAACGTTGATAAGCAAAGAAGTTATAATAAGAGGTTGAAGCTCATCTTCTAAATATGAAATCTAATCATATTATTACTGAGGAATTGAGATTTGATGGGATTGATAAATCTAGGGTTTGGAAGACTATATGTCTTGGCCATATTCTAAGGATGTTTTGGATTTGTAATCCCTAGCAAGGGTTTGAACAAGTAAGCCCTAGAATTTGTGAACAAAACCCTAGAGTTGATCATTCATAATGCGGATATTGAAAACAAGAATGAAGTTGGAAAAGTATGCAAGGATGTGTTACTCATTTAGGGTTTATAAACCCTCAACAAATACAAATTATTAAGGTTTAGAGTTCAATTTGTAAACCCTATTTAGACAAAAACAATTGGAAAAGAAAGCCTAGGGCTTACGAATTGATTGCTTCCGCTTGAAAGATGAAACCCTATCTCCCGCAAAGAAGAAATAACATCATGATGGTGGGTTTGGAGTTAAATTTGTAACCCCTATTTAGACAAAAACAATTGGAAAAGAAAGCCTGATTGCTTCTGCTTGAAAGATGAAACCCTAGCTTTCGCAAAGAAGAAATAACATCATGATGGTGGGTTTGGAGTTAAATTTGTAAACCCTATTTAATCAAAAAGAGTTGGAAAAGAAAGCGTAGGGCTTATGAATGATTGCTTATGCTTGAAAGATGAAACCCTACTTCCCACAAAGAAGAAATAACATCATGATGGTGATATGGACGAACTTGATTTTTAAAAAGACTAAAGATCAAGAGGGAGTTGACATATTCTCAAAAGATAAGTATCTTGTATCTCTCTTATTTATCTTGTGTGTCCTCTTATGCTAACTCATTACCGTTATTATTATTCTTGTATTGTGTATCTTGTTTGGTTGTATTTTTCTTCCATGACCTCCTAGTGAGGATTCAAGTTACATTGCGAAGACTACCAAGGCTATGGCAATTGATGGAAAAACATAGTGACAAGAAAACTCGTGATTAGATGAGCTATAGATGAGCTTTAGACTCAGAGGGAGAAAAACCTTATTGAAGCATGTTTTGATCCATAATGATGAAAAATCAGTTGTAACTTCCAAGATGAAGATGGCTAGAAATCTTGAAGAATAATGTTGATCCAAAGTTGTTGAAGGTAGTCCCTTGATTTTGTTGTTATACATGATTTGTGTCTGACATGGGTTGAAGTTCTCATTGTCCAGTGTAAGATGGAGTTGATTTCAGAATCTTGGTCTTATGCATTACTATTTGGGATTAGAAATTTGACATGATGGACACTACCATGGTGACAACTTTGAAGAAGACAAAATTGTGATTTTGATCCGATTGATCCCTTTATGTATAAAAAATTGATTGGCTCATTGAACTATCTAGTGAACGCTAGACTTACTATTTGCTAAGTTGTGAACACGTTCTCGGTGAAGCCCCAACATGTGCATTCAATTGAAGTGAAACATATATTGAGATTCTTGTTTGCAGGTTTCTATGGGTAGAATTTGTAGAAGAGGAATCTGGAATATGCTCCACAGTTTGATTTTCAAGTCAACATTTCAAATCCATACCAGAACCCAAGACTATGGTTTGAGATATGGTTCTAATGACAACTACATGGTTTTATTGATATTGATTGGGATGGATGCCCTGGTGATAGAATGAGCGCTTTTGGTTTTTGTTTTTAGCTTGGGCTCTGCTATAATAATCACATAAGTAAACTTTTGAAAGTTATTTACTGGTTTGTTTGATCGAGTTGAAACACATTGAGATCAAGTATCACTATATATCGAGGATGTTATCTTATGTGTGGCTTGAATACATTTCTAGTGATGAGCAGATTGTCGATGTTTTGTGAGAAGCCTGGAATGGCTGAAAATCCCTCTTGAAGAGGGAGCACTGATTGATAGCATCATGAGAATCTTCCTTGGACTATAGTTGAAAGACCATAGATTATGGTCGAGAATATTGTCACTCCCTTAGGTCAGTTGATCGAGAGGCTAGTGAGTCTGATCGGGGAGCTTGGTTTTGAGGCATGAAGTGATCCCTTAGGTCAAATGACTGAGAGACTAATGAGTTATTTTGTGATCTCTTCCTTAGGCAATACATAAGAGACCTATGGATTGGTCAGGGAGATTGATCTTGAGTTCCCTTCCTTGGGTTAGTTGACTAAGAGACCAATGAGTTTGGTCTAGAAGGATGAGTTTTGTCCCTTGGGTCATGGAACGAGAGACTATATAGTCGGGGATTGAGATAGGGATTTGTCCCTTGGGTCATGGAACGAGAGACTATATAGTTGGGGATTGAGATAGGGATTTGTCCCTTGGGTCATGAACTGAGAGACCTTTTTTATGAGGAGATGGACCCTATGTAACCATTACATATGGTTAGAAAGTTTGGTCTCATGAACAATATTGATTGATGGGATGTGTTTGATGCCATGTATCTTTCCTTATGATGAATCATGAGACTTACATTTGATCTCTCCCTTGGGTTGTTGCTGAGAGACATATGGCTTGGTCAGGGAGATTGATTTTGAAAGAGAAAGAGACTTGTACATCTAATCCTTCTATTAGTTTGTTGTTGAGAGACCTATGGTTTGGTCGAGGAGATCGATCTTCAAAGAGAGAGAGACTTGTACATCTGATCTCTCTCTTGGGCTATTGCTGAGAGACCTATGGATTGGTTAGGGAGATTGATCTTGAGAGAAAAATGAAAAGTACCTCCCTAGCTAAGAGGGAGTGTTGGAAATTTAGTAGCCATGCTCAGTGTTTTCATTAATAAAAAAAGGAAAATTTTAATTTACATTTATGACCCAAGTGTTAAGTCCCCCCCCCCCCGCTAGATCATGTCAGCCTTCCCAAGATACGCATATATTCACATGGACGAACAACTATATGTTGAGCCTATTAGCTCTCCTTCAATGCAAATTTCTCCCCCTCCTAGATCATGTCAACCCTCCCAAGATACGCATCTATTCAGATGGACAAACAACTACGTGTTGAGCCTATTAGCTCTCCTTCAATGAAAATTTCGCTTCATCTGATCAGAGGCATTTTTGTGAGTTGACTGAGGCATCTCTTTTCTATGGTTCATGTGAGCTTCTCTGTGGCATTGTTTTCTATGGTATGCAAGTTGTTTTGTGGCACTCCTATCTATTGTATGTGAGTTATTCTGTGATACTATTCTTCTATAGTTTGTGAGTGGTTATGTGGCACTCTTCTCTATGGTATGCAAGCTTTTCAATGACACTATTCTTCTATGGTATACGAGTTGTTCTGTGGCACTCTTATCTATGGTATGCAAGATGTTTTGTGCCACTATTCTTCTATGGTATGCAAGCGTCTTTGTGGCGCTATTATCTGCGGTATGCAAGCTTCTTTGTATCTCCTATTGAATGAATTGCACTAGAAACTCAACAGTGATCACACATATTATGGATACAAGAGGATAAATATGTTTAGGACTTCCACATCAAACCAAGATGATCAATTAGGGTGAAGAACAATGCACTTGACAATGATGAATCTTGACCAGGAAAGAAGGATAAAAAATTGTTTCACCCTCAGAAGTAAGAATGAGCTACAAGAAGTCCCATTATTGTGTGGTTGGCAAGATGAAATAACCATAGCAAGTTCCAAGTAAATAAGGCGTTGAGAATGAAGAGAAAGCCATGGCTTCAATCTTCCAATGCATTTGTTTCTTCTGAGACTCGCTTTCATCTCTTTTTTGTCTAGTTATAGATCTTGTCTTGGTTTTATCCAGTTTGTGTTCCTAGGTTATTTGAGGTTTGGTCTCAAGAAAACTTAATGTGTGGACAAAGGCCTGATTGAAGTTGATTGAATAATGACAAAAAAATATATGTAAGACGTGGTTTGTGTTGGAATTCACAATTTTCGTTGGACCAAAAACAAAAGGGGTTAGTGAGTGATCACATCGTGAGAGATAAGGATCAACAAGAGGCAGTTAGTCCATGTCACGAAATACATGGGGAGCGTTGCTTTATTCAATGTCCAACAATCTCCCCCCAGCGCGAGTCAGGTGTATATCGAACTCGTGACCTACATTTTGATACCAATTGTTGGAAATACTATTATGATACCAATTATTGGAAATATTGAGAGGGAGTAAATCAATATTTCACTTAATTTAGTTAATTTTAATGTTCAAGGCATCAAATAACATTAGCATCAAATCAAACATAAATCAGCATCACAACACCATTCAACAATGCACACAACATCAAAGAAAGTATTAGGTGGAAACCTTTACGAGAGAAAAACCACCGAAAGATTTTTAATATAGGTCTTTAGAGATTACATCAAGATTCTCCAGCTACAACTGGAAGGAGGCTCCAACCCCCCTTAATTTATCAGCTCCAACACCCTGATTTACCAACTACAACGGGTAGAACACTTTAATGCCCTGATTTACCAGTTCATTGTGTTTATGTTGTGAAGGTTGATTCAAACTTAAGTCTGACATTTTGTTCTTGATGGCCTATTTAGTTGAGGCCACATAGTTTAGGACAAAACTAACTAGTATTGTTGGCAATTGGACTAAAGGATGTTATTGATGTAGAGAAAGAATCACCACAGTTTTTGTTTGAAATACTCGTATGGTCCGATTGATCAGGAACAATAATGTCATTCTCTGTTGAACATGTTTGTCTTGCAGGTCTCTCTTTGATGTGTTCAATGTTTATACCAAATAGAACAAATTTAGTTTACAGAGCAATTTATATGCTACCAAAATTGTTAATCTCAAGCCATAATGAACAGGTGACTTTCAGACTTCAGTGTCCCACAAAATCAAGAACATGCTCATCCGGCCACCCATTTATTCTTGTCTTTCTTTAAGATTTAAAATTGTCTTATTATCAAGGACCAGAATGACATGTGTACAACCAGTCAAAATCTTCTCTGCCACAGTTGTTGACTTTCTACTTTTTGGCTACAAAATCCTTTTTCGACTCATTCAAAGAAAAGCTATAATATGGAAATCCATCTTTGCATGAATAGTAAAAGAAGCCCTGTGAAATCAAAGGATGAGTAGTTGAAGTTGATGCACTTGGATGACCACACTTTATCTTTGGTGTAGTAATAGGTAGCCTTTCAAGGTCTGGTTCATGTTTCCAAGTAATAAAACTGCAACTTCTTTTTGAGATTGGTGAGCGCAACTTTCTAAAGACCCCATTTTCTAAAACTATATAAATGAATACCCGTGAAATCAAAGGATGAGTAGTTGAAGTTGATGCACTTGGATGACCACGCTTTATCTTTGGTGTAGCAATAAGTAGCATTTCAAGATTTGGTTCATGTTTCCAAGTAATAGAACTGCCAACTTCTTTTTGAGATTGGTGAGCGCAACTTTCTAAAGACCCCATTTTCTAAAACTATATTGAACGAATGTTTGCATAGCATTAATTCCTTGTTTATGTTTCCAGGTAATAGAACTGCAACTTCTTTTTGAGATTGGTGAGCACAACTTTCTAAAGACCCCATTTTCTAAAACTATATTGAACAAATGTTTGCATGGCATTAGTTCCTTGTTTATTTTTTTGATCTAGGTTGAAATTATCCAGGAGATGGCCATAGATGATGATTTTTTTGAACTAATTTCATGTTAGCTCTTTCTGGGCACCAGACTAGTATTTTCATCTAAAGAATGCAATGGAGACACTTCCAAAGATCCATGAGAGCAGTGTCTCGCTAACATATGTTTCAAGATGTTTTATGGTAGGTCTTAACCACCCTAAGAGGCTAACTGTCATGTTCCCACAAGATTTGTGGCCATAATTTACAAAGGAAGATTCTCTAGTTTGTATTGGATGATATGGCCAACTACTGAAATTGGAAATCTAGGTTTTTCTATTCACATAGTTTCTTGGTGCATGCATTGAACATCATTTATGATTAGTTTTTCACATTGTAGCTGGACAACGGATGCCACTAATTTAACTAGTACATTAACATGTCTTTTACTACATTGAGTATCAATCCATGAGGTTGAGTTTGATTCAAGAAATGTTTCCTAAGTTGAAGAAAATTGTTGCCATTGATCATTTGAAATAATGCTCTGAAGCTCAAATTGAAGACTCTTTTAAGACATGGTGTTTTGAATATCCATGGATGGCATAGATAAAGTTTCATGAATACACTTATTATCATCTATGTCTAAAAGTGATAGGAAGGTACCCACTAACATCGAAAGACCTAAACTTCTGCACTTTCTCTTTGTATAGGCAAATCAAGAACAAAAGTACGCTTAACTATGGAGGCACGATCACCTACGTTAATATAGGAAATATCCATATTTGTAACAGAGAAATTATTAGAACCATCATCAATTTGGATGTTTCCATTCTCTTCAAAAGTCTCTATTAGAGGAGATCCTAAATCAATTGAATCTTTTGTTTTCCATATGAGCTGGGAGGCTACATCATTTCCATTTTATATAATAGCTAAATTTATCTTTGGAGGAGAATTTTTAATGAATAATACTTCATTTGCAGCAAGACCTCCAAGACTCTTCTATAGAACTTAAAAATGCAGCAAGACCTCCAGGACTCTTCTATAGAACTTAAAAATGCAGCAAGACCTCCAGGACATTCTTCTATAGAACTTAAAAATGTTGGACTAACATCTAGTTCATTAGGTGGCATGGAATGGAATTAAATGTAGCAAGACCTCCAAGACATTCTTCTATAGAACTTAAAAATGTTGTACTAACATCTAGTTCATTAGGCGACATGGAATGGAATTAAATGCAGCAAGACCTCTAGGACATTCTTCTATAGAACTTAAAAATGTTGGACTAACATCTAGTTCATTAAGTGGCATGGAATGGAATTGTCTCTCTGAACAGTAACTCCTATCCCTAGAAAATGGCAAGATTCAAGATTTGTACAAGTTGAGGGTGAAATTTCTGTAAAAAATGGTACCAATTGTTTCCTACGCCAAACATTATTTTGTAGAACTTAAAAATGTTGGACTAACATCTTGTTAAAATTGGAAACTAGGGCCAAACTCCATGTGGGTCATCTTATTTATGGCAACTAATATTTTTCTTGGATCCCTCTCATTGAGAGGTGTAGGATTGATCTAAAGATCATCCGATTCCAATAAGTATTCATGGAGTTATGAATTTATTTGTGTTATAAGACAATTCGACAAGGTCGGCCAGAAACCAAACTGCCCCCACTTGAGCTCAACGTTTTAGTATAAATAGAGGTAGCCTTCAAGTCATTTACACACTCACACTCTTGTGATCTCTCTCTTCATTATGTTTTGGTTTTGATGAAGGAGAGATCTAGATGGAGGGAGTGCCCTAGGCTCTACACTGCCCTAATGAAGAAGCCCTAACCGACCTTAACGCAGTCATGGAGGAGACTTCTATAGCGCAACAAGAAGTCCTAACTGCCCTAAACGCAGGTCTAGAAGGGACTATAAGCTGAGGTGAAGAGATCTAGCCCTAACCGTAGATATAAATGGAATTATAGCCACAAACAAGCCCTAGCCACAGTCATGATAAAAGCCCTAGCTGCAGGTGGAGAGGAGACTTAGCCACAGATGAAGGAGAGCTCTAGTAGTTGTTAAGGAATAGGTCTGGCCGCAATTAAAAGAGGCCTAAATCCGCAGTAAAGAGAGGCCAGATCCACAGCAATTGAGGAGACCTATATGCAGCTAGGAGAGGAGGCCTAATCTACAGTTAAGAGGATCTCCTATATGCTATCAAAAGAAAGTCCTAATCTACTGTAAAGCGTAGCCTAAATCTGCAGCAGAAAAGGATACCTAGCCACGTAAGAAGGACCTTATGTGTGTTGTAGGTGACAACATGGAAATCCATGTGTGTTTTAGGTGACAACATGTTAAATAAGGCAATTACAAGGCATGAGTTGAGGACTGGGAATTCGCTGTCATAAGAAGAAGCAATGCATTGTAGAAGTCTGCTCTCTAGGCCAAGTTTGTTGGGCAGTAGGCCAATTTTAGGAGTGCAAGGTCAGAACCTTAATCTGAGTTCTTGATGGATAGTTTGTGGGGGTAACTATCTTCAGTATAAGGTGATGATTGTGTTGCATGAACACATGAAAGTGACATCTTCAGTCTAATGTATGGCATGTCAGATATATACATGCTGTAATGAATGGACAAAGATTCCGTGATGAAACAACAAGATGTCAAGTGAAGGCTAGTCTTGTGGAAGGCAATGACAACCTTCCCTTAGAGGACAATTGTAGACAACTCCAGGAAGATTTTGTGACTGTTAGTTGACTACACTTTGGACTTGTTGAGCTGCACTTTGGAGTTGTTGAGGGAGTCTAGCTGCTCTGCTAGGCTGTAAGCCATAGCAAACAGCTAAGACTAGTGAGTGTAAATGATTGCAGCATATTGGAGGCAGTGATGGATGCAGCATGATGGGTGCAGCTCAGTGATGGGAGCAACACAGTGATGAGAGCAGCTCAGTGATTGGGAGCAGCACAGTGATTGGGAGCAACAGTATGAAGTGTACAACAAGGTCATTAGGTCCAACACTGTGATGAAGGGTACAACATGGTGCAGCACGATGAGGTGTCACATTATGACGAGATGTAGCACAATGATAGGTGAAGGAGTCACCTTGGAGAATCAGTTGAAGCAACATGTCTTCAACTGACCTCACGTATCATCTTCTTAGAGATGATCTATGCTCTTATCTAGATAATTTAATGTGTTGACTGCTATCGAAAATGTACTCTCTCTCTCTCTCTCTCTCTCTCTCTGCTGAACTATTGAAGAACATATAAGAAGAATTATCAAGGGTTTCCCCACATTGGGGTTTGTCTCTGGCTGGCACCACATCTTGTGTCCTCTTGTCTTGGCTTGTCTTCTGCGATTTATGTTTATGTTCTATCTGCAATTTACTTTAATGCTGATGTGATTGCTAATCTGGAAAAGGTATTGAGCTAACTATGAAAATTGAAATAAATTGCTCTAAGCATAGAACATACCTAAAATTAACACATCTAGTTCATTAGGTGGCATGGAATTGTCTTTCTGAACAATAATTCCTATCCCTGGAAAAGATTTGGAAAATGGCAAGATTCAAGATTTGTACAATTTGAGAGTGAATTTTCTATTAAAAATGGTACCAAGGAGGTATTTCCTAGGCCTTTCTCATTTTGGCCTAGGAAGACTCTTAAATCACCTTTTTGTCTAAGTGATATTATGAGTTTATTAATATCAAGGGGGCTAATGTACTTTTAATGTGGAGATGTGTTGGCTACTTTATTATTAAATCACGAGTTTATTAACATCAAGGGGGCTACTGTACTTTTAATGTGGAGATGTACTAACCACTTTATTATTAAAGTCACCTACTGTATTATTAAAGTCACCTGTGAGTTAAAAGTTAAAATTTACTTTATGTGAAAGAGTTAAAAGTTAAAAGTTACTTTATGTGAAAAAGTACTAGACACACTTTATTTTATTGAAATGACTTTTATAATCTAAACTGACTTTATGAGAAAAAAAAGTGACCAAGGTACTAAAACATCAAAAAGTACTAGGGAGGCTCATTAATAGAAAAGGCGACTAGAAGAGGGGTCAAGAAGGGGACTCACCTCAACCTTCAATCTAATGGTTTGAGATTAAATCTCAACCATTAGATCTTAGGCATAAGGTTCCAATATTTTCTTAGGAGAAAAAAAGGGAGAAAAGGAGGGTGAGTTATTTCATTACCATTAGATCTTAGGGATAAGGTTCCAATATTTTCTTAGGAGAAAAAAAGGGAGAAAAGGAGGGTGAGTTATTTCATTATTCTTATGAAAACATTGGGAAGAGGAGCAAAGAAAAAGGAGGAAAAAGCTTCGAGAAATTGTACAATACAAAAAGGAGCTACAACAAATCGAATCCCAAGGAGGTTAAGTTAATGTTGAGAAGGGAGCACGAATTTCAAGGTAGCATCCTTTGTCATCTCACAAGTCAAAGTCTGGAAGAATCTTTTGACATTTCCCAGCGTGAGCCAGGGTTCTAAAACCACGACTTCATCTCTAGAACAGTTTGCTCGTATCCCTGCATTCTACAGGGAGATTCTCGGGTTATCTTAGCAAAAATCTCAGGACAATTTGCATTCTACAAGGAGATTCTCGGGTTATCTTAGCAAAAATCTCAGGACAGTTTGGGAGAGAGAACCAGTGACTCTTGAGCAGAATTTTTGAGTGTGCATCAGCATTATTCTTTGGGAAATAACAACCAGATTCAACTTGTATAAATACAGTGATGTAAGCCCAAGTTTTCAGGTGGTTGTTGACAGTAACAAAGGTTAGTTTTCTGAGTTGATGGAGCAGGCTAGGAGTTCGAACTTTTTTCAGAGGGAGAGAACCATGTGAAGGACAAATCAACCCAAAATTTCAGTGTAAAAGGGACTTCAAAATGCTTCTTCAAGGGAGAGATAAGTAGATTTTCTCTTGCATTTTTCGTTGTAATAAAATTTCTCCCAAAAAAAAAATCCTTCTTCAACATTGGCTTTCCCCAAGGGGAAGTGGGGTTTTTCCAAGGTGATCTTGACCAAAAATCATTGTCTAAATTTGTGTGTGCCTATTTGTTGTTCATTGTATTATTAGCTAGAAGAACCTCTCTTTAATGTTTCCAATGAATGCATGAAAAATATATATCAGCATGCCAAAACATACGGGTTTGCTTGATAAACACTTGCAAAATCTGTAAACTAGGTCAAGGTGCAGATCATTTTTTTGTATTTTATAAGGGATGCAATTTCATTGATTTTATTTACTTCTGAGCATTTTGTCATTACCATCATTCCCTTTTAAACATTTAAGTACTCATAAAGTTGAGATTGGTTGTATGACTTGGTTTGAGGACGTGCTGGAAATATTTTTGTCATTATGACTTGAGATATCTGTAGATATAGCCTGCTTTTGTAAATGCATGGTTGGAAATGATGATTTGCACATAAAGTTGGGGCTGAAAATGGAAGCAAGTCCATAGTAGTGGAAAAACAAAAACAAAACGAGAAACTCACCCTTTATGTCATTGCCTCTACCTTTGTTATAGCTCCCCACATCTCTCTCTCACGCAGAGATAATCAATCGTTTCATTAGTGCTCCTCCACCTTCCTTAACCTACATTGCATTTAAATTTAAACATATGCGATAATTATTAAAAAGCAACAAATAAGTTAAATTAAAACAAGGATAAATTATATACCAATAATCAAAGTAAATTCCTTAATACATACCTCCATTGCCTTTGTCCACTACACATTAGGAACTAAACCAACAACATAGGTTGTAATGACTTGTTTAATTACTCCATCCTCACTGCCAAACCTAGGAAAAAACAACGAAAGAAGGAAAAATAGAAGAGAGACCAAATAAGAAGAAAAAAAAATTATCAAACCACAAATTAGCATGGCCATGCTCACAAAGGTGAAAGAAAAAATAAATAAATAAAAAACAAGTAAAAAAAATAACAGTAGAAAAAAAGCAACAAAACAAATAAAAAGAAAACAAGAAAAGAGAAACAACAAATGGAGACAACACTTTGCAACCCTGAAATGCGTTGATGGCCAACAAAGGATACCCTACACACTAAAAATACGAGTAATATATCTTAATTAGAGACCAAAAATATTATGAGTAACCTTCTACACTAAAAATCAATATATCAAAATATTTTATGAGAAATCTAATATATCTTAATTAGAGACCAAAAATATTATGAGTAACCTTCTACACTAGAAATCAATATATCAAAATATTTTATAAGAAATCTTAATTAGAGACCAAAAATATTATGAGTAACCTATCAAAATATTTTATGAGAAATCTTAATTAGAGACCAAAAATATTACCAGTAACCTTCTACATTAAAAATCAAACCTAAATCGTTAGGAAGGAAGAAAACTATTGCATTTGAAATGAGAAGGATTTCATAACAAATCATACAGAAATTTTGCACCAGAAAAGATCTCACCTCTACCTTTGCCTTTACCATTACACTCTACTACAATCTTTCTCTGATAAAGATATTGTAGTAGTTTCATTAGTGATTCTTCACATTCCATTATCTGCCTCCCATTATCTGCATCGCATTGCACTTAATAAGAGATTATGAAAAATACTAAATACACACAAAATGTTACAAGATATTATGAATAATTTTATGCCTTAGAAAGTACATCTTATGTAAAGACTAAAAGACATAAACTCTAAATAGATAAGTAGGGATGATCATATATAGGTAACTAGGTGAATTGTAGATCATGAATGTACATTTGCACCAAAAGAAAACTCACATGTACCTTTTTCTCTGCCTTTCCACTCTCTTCCTCACAAATGATTTCAACGTTTTATTTAGTGATTTTCCACATTGCATTACCTGCACTACAATGTGGTCAATAATTAGATAGATGAAAAATAATGTAAGATGCCTGGAATTTAAATAAACAAAAATGGAACCATGTATATCACCTCAACCTTCGCCTTCACCCACTATGCTTGTGTAATCATGGGTTTTCAAGACTTGCCTCAAGTTCCTGCACAATGTCCGAATAGACACTTACATATATTATGATAAATCATAAAGCAAAACAACTTGGAGTAATATTATGCAAAAGTACATCTTATGTAACGACCAAAAATCAATAATCCCTTATCAAGGAAGGGGTAAGGAGAACCATTGTATTGAAATGAGAAGATATCCATGTCAAAATCAAAGAGAACGCACTTTTTGCCTTTGTTCCCCTGCACATTTGCAAGTCTCTCTCATACAAAAACAAAAAAATTGTAGTTTCCTTGATACTCCACAACCTTCCTTTACCCACATTTGAATAACACTCATTATATAATAAATCTCAAATAATATAATAGGCATATAATCTCAACATGAGTTTTTCAACAAAATATAACTCACCCTCTATCTTTGCTATGGCGACTCACATGTCTCTCATGCAAAGAGTTTTTAATAGTAATTTTACGGAGTGATCCTTCGCATTTCTTAATCAGTATCGCATCTACATTTCAACAAAGGCACATGATACAATGATGAAGCAACATATGAGTTAAATAAAAAAAGCACATAAAAGCATATAGTTTTGCAGTAACAAACAAGTTCCCCATACATACCTTGTTCACCTCTACACATAAACAAGCATATTCCTTAATACATACCTCTATTTCCTTTGTCCACTACACTTTAAGAACTAAACCAACATCATAGGTCATAATGACTTTGTTAGTTACTCCACGTTACCGGCCAAACCCATGAAAAAAGAACGAAAGCAATAAAAATATAAGTGAGACCAGCTAAGAAAAAAAATATCAAACCACAAATTAGCATGGCCATGCTCACAAAAATATCAAACCACAAGAGTTTTTAATAGTAATTTCACGTGGCGTTCCTTCACCTTTTTAAATTGGTATCACATCTATATTTCAACAAAGAAACATGGTACAATAATAAAGCAACATATGAGTAAATGAAAAAGGACATAAAACCATATAATTATGTAGCAACAAACAAGTTCCCCATACATACCTTGTTCACCTATATACATAAACCAGCAAATTCCTTAATACATACCTCCATAGCCTTTGTCCACTACACTATATGAACTAAACCAACAACATAGTTTTTAATGACTTGTTTAATTACTCCATTGTCACCGCCAAACCAAGGAAAAAAGAATGAAAATTCTTTAAAACATACCTATATTGCCTTTGTCCACTGCACTTTAGGAACTAAACCAACAACATAGGTTTTAATGACTTGTTTAATTACTCCACCCTCACTACCAAACCAAGGAAATAAGAATGAAAGCGATAAAAATAAAAGAGATACCAAATAAGAAAAAAATAATCAAACAACAAATTAGCATGGCCATGCTCACAAATGTGAAAGAAAAATTAAAAAAATAATAGTTATAATAATCACAACTATAGCAAAAAAACAACAAAACTGATAATAAAAAAAAGAAAAAAGAGAAACAACAAATGGAGACAACACTTTGCAACCCCGAAATGTGTAGATGGCCAACAAAGAACACCCTGCACACTAAAAATATCAGTACTATTAAATAAACAAAATGTTGTGAGTAACATGAAAGAATATCAAACTATCTTATGAGAAATCTTAAGTAGAGACCAACAATATTATGAGTAACCTTCTACACTAGAAATCAAACCTAAATCATTAAGAGGGAAAAAAAGTACTGTATTTGAAATAACAAGGATTTCATAACAAATCATACACAAATTTTGCACCAAAAAAGATCTCACCTCTACCTTTGTCTTTACCTTTACACTCTACTACAATCTCTCTCTCGTAGAGATATTTTAGTAGTTTCATTAGTGATTCTTCACATTCCATTGTCTGCATCGCATTGCACTCAATAAGAGATAATGAATAATACTAAATACACATAAAATGTTACGAAATATTATGAAAAATTTTATGCACTAGAAAGTACATCTTATGTAAAAACTAAAAAGCATAAACCATAAATAGATAAGTGGGATCATCATATATAGGTAAATAGGTGAATAGTGGATCATATATGTGCATTTGCATCAAAATAAAACTCACATGTACCTTTTCCTTTGCCTTTACACTCTACAATCTCTTCTTCACAAATGATTTTCCACATTTTATTACCTGCATTACAATGTGGTCAATAGTTAGAGAAATCAAAACTAATATAAGATGCCTTGAATTTAAATACACACAAATGGAACCATAAATGTCATCTCAACCTTTGCGTTCACCCACTATGCTTGTGTAATTATGGGTGTTTAGGACCTGCCTTAAGTTCCTGCACAATGTACCTAACAGACACATAGATATATTATGATAAATCATAAAGCAAAACAAATTGTCTTATGAGTAATATTATGCAAAAATACATCTTATATAATGACCAAAAATCAATAAATCCTCAACAAGGAAGGGGGAAGGAGAACCATTGTCTTGAAACAAGCACATATCCATGTCAAAACCAAAGAGAACACACATTTTGCTTTTGTTCTCCTGCACATTTGCAAATCTAAAACAATTGTAGCTTCCTTGATACTCCACCACCAAATAAATCTAAAATAATATAATATGCATCTAATCTCAACACGAGAGTTTTGCAACAAAATATAACTCACATTCTATCTACAAAATTGTAGCTTCCTTGATACTCCACCACCAAATAAATCTAAAATAATATAATATGCATTTAATCTCAACATGAGTTTTGCAACAAAATATAACTCACATTCTATCTTTGCTATGAATACTCGCATGTCTCTCATGCAAAGACTTTTTAATAGTAATTTCATGGAGTGTTCCTTCGCCTTTATTAATCGGTATCACATCTACATTTCAACAAAGACACATGATACAATGATGAAACAACATATGATTTAAATGAAAAAAGGACATAAAAGCATATAATTATGTAGTAACAAATAAGTTCCCCATACATACCTTTCTCACCTCTATACATAAACAAGCATATTCCTTAATACATACCTTGTTCACCTCTATACATCAAGAAGCAAATTCCTTATTACATACCTCCATTGCTATTGTCCACTACATTTTAGGAACTAAACCAACCTAAGAGATTATTAAAAATACTAAATACACACAAAATGTTGTGAGATATTATGAATAATTTTATGCACTAGAAAGTACATCTCATGTAAAGATTAAAAAGCATAAACCCTGAATAGATATGTATGGATGATCATATATAGGTAAATAGGGGAATAGTGGTTCATATATGTACATTTGTACTAAAACAAAACTCACATGTACCTTTTCCTCTGCCTCTGCACTCACTCTACTGTAGTCTCTTCCTCGCAAATGATTTCAACATTTTATTTAGCGATTTTTCACATTGCATTACAATAGATGAAAAATAATGTAAGATGACTTGAAATTAAGTAAACACAAATGGAACCATACATATCACCTCAAACTATCCCTTCCCCCACTATGCTTATGTATGTAATCCTGGGTTTTGAGGACCTGCCTTAAGTTCCTGCACAATGTACCAAAAAGACACTTAGATATATTATGATAAATCATAAAGCAAACAAATTTTCTTATGAGTAAAATTATGCAAAATTACATTTTATGTAATGACCAAAAATCAATAATTCCTCAACAAGGGGGAACAAAAACCATTGTATTGAAACGAGAAGATATCCATGTCGAAACAAAAGAGAACACATTTTTTGCCTTTGTTCTCCTGCACATACATTTACAAGTCTCAAAAATTGTTATTTCCTTGACACTCCACTGTCTTCCTTTAACCACATTTGCATAACACTCATTATATAAATCTCAAATAATATAATATACATCTAATCTCAACATGAGTTTCCCAACAAAATCTAACTCACACTCTATCTTTGTTATCGCGACTCACATGTCTCTCATGCAAAGAGTTTTTTAATAGTAATTTCACGGAGCGTTCCTTCATCTTTCTTAATCGGTACCGCGTCTACATTTCAACAAAGGCACATGATAAAATGATGAAGCAACATATTAGCTAAATGAAAAAAGACAGAAAAGAATATAATTATGTAGTCACAAACAAGTTCCCATACATACCTTGTTCACCTCTATACATAAACAAGAAAATTCCTTAATACATACCTCCATTGACTTTATCTACTACACTTCAGGAACTAAACCAACATCATAAGTTGTAATGACTTGTTTAATTAATCCATCCTCACCACCAAAACCAGAAAAAAAGAACGAAAACAAGAAAAATAGAAGATAAACCAGATAAGAAAAAAACATATCAAACCACAAATTAGCATGGCCATGCTCACACATGTGAAAGAAAATTTTAAAAATTAAAAATTAAAAAAACATCAAAGTAAAATTAAAATCACAACTATAGAAAAAAAACAACAAAACTCATAAAAAGAAAACAACAAATGGAGACACCACTTTGCAACCCAAAAATGTGTCGATGGCCAACAAAGGACACCCTGCAAACTAAAATAAAATATGAATAATATTAAATACACAAAATGTTGTGAATAACATGAAAAATATCAAAATATCTTATGAGATATCCTAATTAGAGACCAACAATATTATTAGTAACTTTCTATACTAGAAATCAAACCTAAATAATTAAGAGGGAAGAAAACTATTGTATTTGAAATGAGAATGATTTCATAACAAATCATACACAAATTTTGCACCAAAAAAATCTCACCTTTGTCTTTACCTTTACACTACTACCATCTCTCTCGTAAAGATATTTTAATAGTTTCAATAGTGATTCTTTACATTCCATTCCCTGCATCATATTGCACTCAATAAGAGTTTATTAAAAATACAAAATACACACAAAATGTTGCGAGATATTATAAATAATTTTATGCACTAGAAAATGCATCTTATGTAAAGACTAAAAAGCATAAACCCTCAATAGATATGTAGGGATGATCATATATAGGTAAATAGGTGAATAGTGAATCATATATGTAGATTTGCACTAAAATAACTCACATGTACCTTTTCCTCTGCCTTTGCACTCTACTAGAATCTCTTTCTCACAAATATTGTATTGTTCATGATCCCAACCACCTTATAGGTTTTCTCCTATAGTGGAGTGCACAAGGCTTTCCCTTACCTCTCGATGGATGACGTATAGGGCTTCATTTATATTTCAACATTGTAGTTAGTAATTTTCCACATTACATTATGTGTATTACAATGTGGTCAATAATTAGATAGTTGACAAATAATGTAAGATGCCTTGAATTTAAATAAAGGCAAATGGAACCATACATATCACTTCAACTTTCGCCTTTCCCCACTATGTTTGCGTAATCTTGGGTTGTTAGGACCTGCCTTAAGTTCCTGCACAATGTACCAAACAAACACTTAGATATGTTATGAGAAATCATAAAATAAAACAAATTGTCTTATGAGTAATATTATGCAAAAGTACATCTTATGTAATGACCAAAAATCAATAATTCCTCAACAAAGACGCATGATACAATGATGAAGCAACATATGAGTTAAATGAGAAAGGACATAAGAGCATATAATTATGTAGTAACAAAAAAGTTTCCCACACATACCTTGTTCACCTCTATACATAAACAAGCAAATTCCTTAATACATACCTCCATTGCCTTTGTCCACTAAACAAATTCCTTAATACATACCGCCATTGCCTTTGTCCACTAAACTTATTTGTTTAGTTACTCCACCCTCACCGCCAAAAACCCAAGAAAAAAGAACGAAATCAAAAAAATTAAAACAGAGACCAGATAAGAAAAAAAATGTCAAGCCACAAATTAGCATGGCCATGCTCACAAATGTGAAAGAAAAACTTTAAAAATTAAAAAAACGTAGGAGTAAAGAAAAGATCACTACTATAGAAAAAAACAACAACACTGATAAAAAGAAAACAACAAAAGAGAAACAACAAATGGTGACACCACTTTGCAACCCGAAAACGCGTTGATGGACAACAAAGGACACCCTACACACAAAATAAAATATGAATAATATTAAATACACAAAATGTTGTGAGTAACATTTAAAAATATTAAAATATCTTATGAGAAATCTTAATTAGAGACCAACAATATTATTAATAACTTTCTACACTAGAAAGCAAACGTAAATCATTAAGAGGGAAGAAACTATTGTATTTTAAATGAGAAGGATTTCATAACAAATCATACACAAATTTTACACAAAGAAAATATCACCTTTGTCTTTACCTTTACACTACTACCATCTCTTGTAAAGATATTTTAATAGTCTCAATAGTGATTCTTTACATTCCATTACCGGCATCGCATTGCACTCAATGAGAGATTAATAAAAATACAAAATACACACAAAATATTGCGAGATAATATGAATAATTTTATGCACTAGAAAGTACATCTTATGTAAAAACTAAAAAGCATAAATCCTAAATAGATAAGTAGGGATGATCATATATAGGTAAATAGGTGAATAGTGAATCATATATGTACATTTGAACCAAAATAAAACTCACATGTACCTTTTCCTCTTCCTTTGCGCTCAACTGCAATCTCTTCCTCACAAATACGGTATTGTTCATGGTCCCAACCGCCTTATAGGTTTTCTCCTAAAGTGTCCCTTACCTCACGATGGATGAAGTATAGGGCTTGATTCATATTTCAACATTATATTTAGTGATTTTCCACATTACATTACGTGTATTACAATGTGATCAATCATTAAATAGATGAAAAATAATGTAAGATGCCTTGAATTTAAATACACACAAGTGGAACCATAAATGTTTGAATTTAAATACACACAAATGGAACCATAAATGTCACCTCAACCTTTGCCTTCACCCACTATGCTTGTGTAATATTGGGTTGTTAATTCTTGCCTTCAGTTCCTACACAATGTACCAAATAGACACTTAGATATATTATGAGAAATCATAAAGCAAAACAAATAATGTAATATGCCTTGAATTTAAATACACACAAATGGAACCATACATGTCACCTCAACCTTTGTCTTCACCCACTATGCTTGTGTAATCTTGGGTTGTTAGGTCTTGCCTTCAGTTCCTACACAATGTACCAAATAGACACTTAGATATATTATGAGAAATCATCAAGCAAAACAAATAATGTAAGATGCCTTGAATTTAAATACACACAAATGGAACCACACATCACCTTAACCTTTTCCTTCACCCACTATGCTCGTGTAATCTTGGGTTGTTAGGTCCTGCCTTCAGTTCCTACACAATGTACCAAATAGACATTTAGATATATTATGAGAGATCATCAAGCAAAACAAATTGTCTTATCAATAATATTGTGCAAAAATCAATAATTCCTCAACAAGGGAGGGGAAAGGAGAACCATTGTATTGAAACAAAAATATAACCATGTTGAAACCAAAGAAAACACACCTTTTCCCTTCGTTATCTTGCACATTTGCAAGTCTCGCTCATACAAAAGAAAAATATCTAGTTTCCTTTATCCACAATTGCATAACACTCATTATAAAAAGTTAAAACAAATCTCAAATAATATAATATGCATCTAATCTCAACATGAGTTTTGCAACAAAATATAACTCACCCTTTATCTTTGCTTCTCTCTTTGCAATGGTGACTCACATCTATGTCATGCAAAGAGTTTTTAACAGTAATTTCACATAGTGTTCCTTCACATTTTTTAACCGGTATCGTATCTACATTTCAACAAAGAAACATGGTACAATGATGAAGCAACCTAAGTTAAATGAAAAATGACATAAAACCTAAGTCACAGGACACGTCCCTTAGGGTCCCGTGTCCCGTATTTCGCGTATTGGACACGAAAACGGCCCTAATACGTGTCCAATACGATTTTGATCGTGTCCTAAAAAATCGAATACGTATTCGCCGTTTTTGGACGTGTCAGTCATGGATTTCGAATACGAGTATTTCAGGTATCGAATACGTGGCATTAACGTATTTACCAGTTTGGAATACGTATTGGGAAAAAGACAGTTTGTTAAACCCTACGCGTGGTTTTTTCCGGTTCTTTTCGTTCGAATTGTTGGAGCTGTCTGCCGTCTAGAGCTGTCTGCCGGTTCTTCCGTCTGCCGTCTGGAGCTGTCTGTCGTCTGCTGTTAGCGCTGTCGTCGTGTGTTGGAGCTGCCATCTGGAGCTGTCTGCCGGTTCTTCCGTCTGCCGTCTGGAGCGTTGGCCGTCTGCTGTTAGAGCTGTCGTGGAGTTGTCTGCCGTCTGGAGCGTTCGCCGTCGGGATCCTGTGTGCGTGCCAGCGTGGTCGGTTCTTCGTTCGACTGTCGTCGTGTGGGTGCCAGCGTGGGTGCCAGCGTGGTTCTTCGTTCGACTGTCGACTGTTCTCGTAAGCTTTTTTTTTAAGATTCTGGAATCTACTGTTTGTTGGAACCCTGACACCTTTTGTTCGAGGATTATCTTGAGTATTCCATCTTGCCAGGAGACAATACTCCCATAATTATAATTGATACTGCAAACTATCTAGGTTTTTCTGCGAAAATTGTCTCACATCTCCATGAAAGGTAGAAGATTCACAATTTCTGGTAAAGCTGAACGTAAATGATGTCATATTATTTATTTTAAAGCTCTATATAAAAGGAGTCTTACAAAAAGACTCAGACCTATTGTCAAAAACCAGAATCTACAGTCCTGTTACAATTTACAGTTAGCCATCAACGAGATGACCTACGCTCTTAAATTTGAAACTTAAGCTTGGAAAACATGATATAATTACCAAAATATTACCTGATACTGGAGAAAAGAAACTACGAAATCTGAAAAGTTTCCAGACATCCCAAGATGCAAAACGTTTCCCAATGATACAGCTGATAACTAGAAATGGAAAGGGCTCTGTGTGAGGTCTGTTGTGCTTCAGGACAGCCATAATTGCCACTTCAATTCGTGCAAGCAGGTGGTCCTCATGAGGTTCATAACTGTACACAGAATTGTCCACTATACACAGAATTGTCTACTCATTATGACCAGATCTAGTCTTCGGTCCTCATGAGGTTCATAACTGTATGGTAGTCTGCATCTATGGTTCACTTGGCAACTCTGGGAGTCATGCTCATCATTTATACACAGTAACATCATCTGAAAGATGTAATGCATTAAGACTGTTCTTAATTTGATAGTGACTGTGAGCTGTAGAAGAAAAGCATACCTTCAGTTGTCGCTTCAAATTATCAAATAAGAATTCTATTCACTCGTGCAAACCTTCATACATTGGACAGACCTCCACACATTGCTTATTCAACCAAGTATTGTGCAGACCTCCACACACTGTATGTAACCTTCAGCGCTGATCCTGATTATTAAAGCACAGAATGTCCTTGACTGCAAAAGACTGTTAGCATGAACTAGATGACTAGGCTTAACCATCATCTAATGCTTCTCATTGAATAGATGGCAACCATCTGTTTTGTTATCAAGAAAAACAGCGCTGAAGGAGAAACTCTTCTCGCCATATTGTTGACAGTCCACCAATCTAGACATTTTCAAAGACTCCACATGGCACAAACTGATCTGCAAATTAGTTGAAGCCATCCCCTCCAAGTCACCTGTTGAGCAGCTCACATAGACCCCTCAATACAAACTGTAAGGGAAAATGACCAACACTTCCACAAAACAAAGTTAAAAGGGCCTTCCAATCTGTGTTCATATCTAAAACTGACAGTATAGACAGCATGCTAAAAGATTTTACCAAGGCAGCCACAGGAAACAATATCTTTAAAAAACATGACCTTCAGCTCATATGGGGAAATTTACAGTCTTTTTAGAGGAAGCACGTTGAACCACCTTATGACCGAATTAAAAATATAGTATTTTGTACTGGGAGGATGCTAGAACCTTCATGAAAGCCAATTGAGGCCTCAGTGGAAATCAGTCTACTTAAGACACCTGTGGCTGTCAGTTTTGCTTCTAAATTGGAGTGGTTGTTGTAGGGACTAATTTCATGGACTGAAGTTTCCAATAGTATCAAAAAAATCAGAGTTCTGTTATTAATACATAACCAGTACCACCAGTCTGTGTAGGAAGAGTTGCCCAAATCTAGTGTATAAGAACCACAGTCCTATAAAGAGGGTTGAGAGATAGTCCTATAATGAATGATCATTGATGAACACATTCCAAGCTACTATTTACTAATTTAGGTGAATATTCCCTGTTCGAGTTGCTGTGTAAGCACACAGTCCACACTCCAAGCACCACAGTCCACCCAGTCCACTATCTGAATTCTGTTCCACCACAGTTACAAGTACAGCTGAAGTATGTTACAACTACAAGTGACAAGATCTCAATAACTGCAGTAAGTTATATGATATATGATTATATCTAAATTAAAAAATTTCTAATATGCCTAATGCTGATTTTGTTTCTTTTGTAGGTGAAGGTGTGTGGACTTATAACAGTGAGAAGAATCAGGATTAATGGCTCAATCATCCAAGGCAGCCGGCAGAGGTCAAAGGAAGGGCAGTGCTTTTCGTGGTCCCCCCCTCCAAGTGTTTCTGTTTCACCTTCTCCTGGTCATAGTGCTCCAAGTGTTTCAAGTGAAGCTGTAGGTGTTCAGCCAACATCAACATATGATGCTGTTGCAGCGAGACAACAAGCACAGCTAAAAAAAATACCCTCTTTGGAAGTATGTAACCAAGAAGCATGTGCCAAAGACTGGTCCGGGAGGGAATGTGCATTGGTCTTGTAATTTCTGCAAGGGTGAATTTAAGAGCACTTACTTTCGAGTTAAGGGCCATTTGTTGGGCCTTCCTTGTGGAATTGGAGCATGCAAAAAGATCAGTCCTAGAGAAAAAATGGATTTGGAAAGGGAGGATGCAGCTGGCTTTGGGAATGTGGTGGCGGCAAGCAGGAAAACTAGTAAAAATGAAGATCCTCTTCCATTCTTGAGGAATTCTAATAGTAGTCGATTTGGGAGAAAAGAAATTCAGCCAGCAAAAAAGAGGGCAGCCCAAACTTATGGTGGTCCAATGGACAAGATTTTTCGGCGTGAACAGCGAGATGAGGTTGATCTTACATTGGCATTCTTTTTCTATCTCAACTTCATTTCTTTTAATGTTGCACGGTCTCCTATGTTTATTGAGATGTGTCGAGCTCTAGTTGATAGGGCTCCAATTGGGTATGTGCCTCCAAGTTCAGAAAAACTTAGAACCACATTGTTGGTGAAGGCAAGGAAGGAGGTGGATAAAATTCTACAACCTATTAAATCATCATGGATCTCATCTGGTGTCAATATTGTTTCTGATGGATGGACAGATAGAGCACGCCATCCTCTCATCAATTTCATGGTATATTCTCAAAATGGACCGGTTTTCTTGAAAGCAGTTGATGCTCTTGGACATACAAGGATGCACAATATATGGGTGAGCTGTTTATTAAAGTTATTGAAGAAGTAGGCATTGAGAGTTGTGTGCAAATCATCACAGATAATGCACCTGTTTGCAAAGCAGCTGGCTTGATTGTGGAAATTAAATATCCACAAATATTTTGGACACCATGCATTGTTCACTCTTTGAATTTAGCACTCAAATCTATTGCTTCAGATGTGACATGGATTGGCAATCTTCTTGAGGATGCACGCCATATCCGAAATTTTGTGCAAAACCATACCAATGCCCTCACAATATATAAAGAGTACACACATCTATCCTTGTTAAAGATTGCAGATACTCTGTTTGCTTCCTCATTCATCATGCTTAAGAGGTTGAAGGAGGTGAAGGCCGCTCTTGGGGCCATGGTTATTTCAGATCTTTGGTCTTTTTGGAGAAAGACGGATCAAGCAGCTTCAAAAAAGGTAAAGGACACAGTGTTAGATGATGGTTGGTGGGAAAGGGTGGATCTTGCCATAAAGATCATGAACCCTATCATTTCTTTTTTGCGGTTTGCAGACACGGACCAGCCCATCTTAGGAGAGGTTTATGAGGGTTGGGATTCCATGATTGAGTCTGTGAAGACTATTGTTATGGAGAATGAGTGCCCCGCATATGAGACATCAGCAGAGAGTTTATGGTCCACCATACGGATATTCTTATCTCTAGGTGGGATAAGAATTGCACACCTTTGCATTGCTTAGCTCACTCTTTGAATCCCAAGTACTACAGTCAAGAGTGGCTCCGTGGTGGGACTTCACACAGATACCCTCCTCACATGGATGGAGAGATTTCACAGGGGAGGAAGATAGCATTCAGAAGGATATTTCAGGATAACACATCTTTTCTTGAGGTGGAGGAAGGCTTTGTAGAGTTCTCCACTGGCACCAGGAGATTTGGGGCGTATGATGTACTTGGAGATAGGGGGGTCAAAAGTGCCTATGCATGGTGGGCAACTCATGGGGCTTCATGCCCTATTCTACAACAGTTAGCCCTGAGGGTCCTCTCTCAAATTACTTCATCTTCTTGTTGTGAGAGGAATTGGAGCACTTACGGGAATCTTTATAGTTTGAAAAAGAGCAAGCTTGACCAATCCAGGGCAGAGACAATGGTGTATGTGCACACCAACCTTCGTCTTATTTACAGGCAGAGAGAGGAGTGGTTGAAGGGAAAAACAAAGATGTGGGATGTGTTTCCTGATGATATGGGCTTGGATGACAGCATTGAGTTGGCATTAGCCAACATGGATCTTAATGACCCAGTGCTAGAGCCAGTGACTTTTGATGATGAGACACAACATTTTGAGGGGTCATCCTCCACAGCAGCAGATCCTGGATTGGGCATAGAGGAGGAGGATGGAGTACAGTCAGATGGCAGTGGCAGTGATGGTGACTATGACATAGAGCCAGAGGACATGGACTATTGATAGAGTGATGACTCGATGAGTCATGAGTCATGACTCATGAGTCATGACACATGGACCAGTACCTAGATATGATATTCCTACTTATTTTGTATCTAGTATCTACTCTTTTGTATTTTCTATTGGCATTCTCTCAGGACTCAGGAGTCAGTATCTACTATGATCTATGATCTATGATCTATCTTAGATTGTACATTGTAAAGTTGTAAACACTGAAAGTCTGAAAGTGAATAGTGATACATTTTGATTTTGATGACTTAATGGAAAATATGCATTTTATCATTATGGTTTTAATATCTAAGTTCTAAATTTATAATTAGTAGTTACTAGTAAGTACTTACTAGTTACTACTTAGTTTCTTATGTGCTTGTAAGTTGTAAATTTTGATTCTATTTATTTTTTTAAAGTGAACTATGAACTTTGAGAAGTAATTATATTTTAATTTGATTAGATAAGTTGCAGCCTGCACCCTGCAATTTAATATGGATAAAAAACTATATTTCGGTGTGT
>APFE031040146.1:0-17519 GCA_000404065.3 Pinus taeda
ATATATATTGATAATTAGTTACAAATCCATGTTTTATGATGGTAGCATTTTAAATATTTGTGTTTTTACTTTATGTAATGATTTGATTGTTTGTGCTTGTATCTCTATAAATTCGTCAACACAAAAAAAAAAAAAACTATTAGTATAACTTTATACAAATAACTTCTATGCTGATTTTAAGCATGCATAGTATCCAATGCAAGAATTACACTTCAAATGAATTGAATTCTTGCACAAGTTATCTATCTTAAGTTTAATAAAAGTTCACTTATTTTGGTAAATGACCATGACATCCTCAATGACAATGTATTCCTTTTTATAACCACCACTATTTAATGAATATTCTAACATATTCCATGGGTTCAGAAATCTTAACATTGATATTTCAATATTACCATGAATATTCCAACACATTCCTTTCCATCATAAAACATGGATTTGTCACTAATTCTAAATATATATTGATTAAAAATACTTATAAAATATGCAAAACACAACCACATACACAAAAAAATAGAATCACAAACATTTCAAATTATATCATAAAACATAAAATCGTAATTAATTATAAGAATATATGAATTAATAATTTTGATTTTCAAATATGCACATTGAAGAGTGGTGGTTACAAAAAAGAATACATTGTCATTCATGATGTCATGTTCATTTACCAAAATAAATGAACTCTTATTAAATTTAAGATAGATAAGTTATGAAAGCAATCAATTCATTTGAAGTGTAATTCTTGCATTGGATACTATGCATGCCTAAAATAATCATATAAATTATTTGTATAAAGTTATTCTAATATTTTTTTCTATGTTCACAAATTTATAGAGATACACACACAAACAAACAAACGAGTACGTTACATAAAATAAAAACACAAATATTTAAAATTGTACCATCATAAAACATGGATTTGTAACTACTTATAGATATTGATTAAACATATTTATAAAATAATTTGATTCTCAAAGATGTATTGAATAATGATACTTACAAAAAAATCCATAGCCATTCATGATGTTATGGCCATTTGTAAAAATAAATGGAATTTCGTTAAACTAAATCGTAATTTGAACAGATATAGTTTAATACACATTTAATTAATTGGAACTGTAATTCTTGCATATTATATTTTATGTGTGTAAAATCATCATAAAGGTGATTTGTATTATGTCAGTAGAGAATTTTGGCAATGACCTTCCTTTCTTGTGTGCTAAAATTATACACAAACAACATCATAAATAAATAAAGGAATACATTGCATAAAATGAAAACACAAACATTTAAAATTCATCATAAAACATAACCTCTAACTAATTATAAAAATCATATCAATTAAATTAAACAGCAATTTAAAGATATATAAGTTAATATACAAATTATGCTCATTATAAAAGTATTTTATGACATTACATATGTGTAAAAATATTATACACAACAAACAACCACACACAAACAAAAGCACAACAAATAAATACATAGCTCAAAGTAAAACCACATACATTTAAAATTCTATCATCATAAAACATCAATTTGTAAATTTTATTTTTATTTTATTTGTATTTATCATAAAGATGAGGGCCATTTGCAATCTTTTTAATTTTACATTGAATGATTTGCGTTACAAAAGAATCCATGGTCATAGTCACCTTTGATGTTGTGATTATTTGTATTGTTGAAAAATATATATTGATTAAAAGAAATCATGAAAACTTGTGATTTTCAATCATACAAGAATTGGCGATGATTCTTATAGGGAAAACCCACAGACATTGTTACTTGTGTTATTGTCACGGTCATTTATATCTATACAGTTTATTGACTAAAAATATTTGTGAAATTTTGATTTTATACTAAATAAATTTAACAAGTTATAAACTCCACCCATTTTGTACCATAAAAAATTAATTAACTAATATACTAATTATGATCTTACATTTATTAAATTAAATAAAAAATTGATTATAATGTAAGATAAGAATATATTAATTAAGAAATCAAATTAAAGGTTGATAGGGTAACTATGTCAAGAGGACGAGATCGGTGTGATGGCTAGGGTTTCTCAGTCTTTCCGCTTTCCTTATGCAGTCGAGTTCCTTCAGACATTGGATCAATCTTCTGTGTCATTTCTAGGGAATGATCTCACTACACACGGGTCTGATAATGGAGCTTTTTAATGGTTTGAATACTGGTTTTGGTCTCCTGTGCAGGGTTGAAGACAGAGAATCTGGGCTATCGACAATATCATTTACCATATCATAGACACAGAGTATTTTCTCACCCCTTACATACGCGATGGCATAGAAGGAAGCAAAGGGCATCACGCTCACAAGTTGGAAATGGATCTGTGAAGGATTAAGGCGACTCTAGAGCATAGATCTTATCCATGTCTTCTCTTAGTCAGAAGAGAAATAATGGTCAGATTTGAAGGCAAAAATCTAGCTATAGAAGTGAATATTCCACCTTGAATGCTTCATTTCATAGATCTATTGTTAAATATCCCGGATCTAGAAATTCTCAATCCCCCGAGCACAATAGGTTGTCGAAATTAAGGAGTAGCGTTAGATATGGAGAGTCTACTTCGTATTTTTCTGAATCAAAATTTTTGTCCATCATAGTGGGTGTGTTTGGTCGTTTTGCCATTGCTTATGAATTCAATACTACCGCGACAATCCCTCTCACTCTTTGTAACTTCACACTTATCCCTTGATTCAACTGAATATATTCATGACTGTTATGTGCGGGCTCCAGATTTGGGAACTATGGTAGCCTATGAATCCATTTAAAACACAATAATATATGCAAAAAATATGAATCTCAAGCACTATTATGCAGATTCAACAACTTTTGGCCAAAACTAATGGATCTCTTCCATTAGATATTCACAAATTGGACAATAAATTCTGAGATTCAACTTTACTCCAGGGTATTTTTCATAGTAAAATTTTCATCGTGAGAGGGTTATGAATATATATTGCAAAAGGTTCCATGGTTCTGGGGCTCTGCGACACTTTTTGTCACCCCTTGGTTCCCAGATTTCGATGCAAGTACAATGGTAGTATCTAGAATGTCCGTTTTGGTTAGATTGCATAATGTAACTTATATTTCTAGATCCATAAAGTACTAGAAGCCATTGGGAAAATATCAAGGTGATACATAAAGAAACATACACAAATATTTGAACAAAAAATATACACAATCACAAAAATGTGTGGAGGTAGACATCAACTAATGATTGTCTGATCATATTATCTTAACACATAGTAATCATTACTCGACACAGTTCCTAGATTTTTAGAACACAACATTTAGATGCTGAATATGCTGAAAAATGAGACATCTACAAAATTCATGTCATGATGCCAAGAAAGCGCCTAAAAGGAAGAAAAAAATAGGAAAATAACACAAGGGATCGATATTTCCACAACACTTACCTAACGAAGAAGAGGATGATGAAGAAATGGGTCCTCCTAGCAATGAAGAAGATTAAAATCCACAAGGAAACATAGAAAAGGGAGCGTTAATCATGAATTTTTAGGAACTTGAGCACACACACTGAGGTAGGAGATGATCCCTGTAGCAATGGAGACAGGGGGCTTAAAATGTCATCATGTATATGAAATTTCCGATTCAGTTAAGGAAGATCCAAGAATGAATGAAGGGACCGAGCTAGCACTTTTAACGACCATTCCTTACAAGGGAGAATAGCATAAGGTTAAAAAGAAGAAATTGAGAAAAGGGTGACATGTTTACCACTATTTTGAAGTTAGATTTTGGTCTCTCTCATCACCAGTTTTGATTGCCATGATTGAATGCATTTCCAACATCTACAACACGTAAGATTTTTCGTGAGGAAAAAAAATATACACATTGAATAGTATAGTGGTGGTGACAAAAAAAAAAAAACTTTGTCATTCATGGTGTCATGGTCAATTATCAAAATACGTGAAATTTTATTAAATTGAACATGGATAGGTTAATGCAAGCATTCAATTCATTTGAAGTGTATCTCTTGTATTGGATACTATGCATTCTTGAAATCATCATAGAAGTTATTTGTATCAAGTTTATTGACAATTTGTTTAGCCACCTTCCATATGGTATATTATAATGAAAGTTTTTTGCATGTTTTGGAATTCATAGACACAGAAACACAAACAAGAGCAAAGACAAACAAGTAAATACATTACATAAAATAAAAACACAAACATTTAAAATCCTATCATCATGAAACACCCATTTGTAACTAATTATAAATACTTATAAAATAATTTGATTCTCAAATATGCATTCAATAATGATACTTACAAAAAAAATCCATGGTCATTTGCAAAAATAAATGAAATTTTGTTAAACTAAATCCTAATTTTAACATATATAGTTTAATACACATTCAATTAATTGGAAGTGTAGTTCTTGGATATTATATTTTTACTTTGAAAAATCATCACAAGTGTGACTTGTATGAAGTCAATAGACAATCTGGGCAATGACCATGGATAGAACATATTCTAACAATTTGGGAAATGACCATCCATATGGCATATTCTAATGAAATCTTTTCCCGTGTTCTAAAATTTATACACAAAGAAGAGCATAAACAAGCAAACACATACATTACATAAAATAAAAACACAAACATTTAGAATTCCATCTTCATAAAGCATCAACATGCAACTAATTATAAAAAATGATTAATTAAAATACAATGTTAATTGAATAGTACTGGTTAGAGAAATTCAAATTCATTCATGATGTTATGGTCAATTACAGAAATATTAGATTTTATTAAATTAAATTACAATTTAAATATTAATACTTAAGTCAACTAAGTCAACCAAGCCTAAAAATATTATGAAATAAGTCAACCAAGAGAAATTGGCATGTTACATTCTTTAGAAATTGGCATATTACGTTATTTGAAATTGGCATATTACGTTATTTTTAATGGTGAAGTTAATCCAACCCGCTCAAAATGAGGTGGCACCATCTCTCCACACGTCTAGAAATGATGGGCATCAAACGGCTAGAAATGATGTGGCATTGTTGCTGCAAATTAGCCGTTGATAGAGCCCCTGAATTACTTTTGCATTCTCTTGTGCTATTCACTTGAACGAAATGTCCTTCCGAGCTGGACCATTTGTATTATCATTTTGAATTTTGCCTTTCTTTTTAACCGTTTCAAAAGCTATTTCTAACGGTTTCAAAGGCAGACGATATAAACACATTCTCACACGCCGAGTACCCACTCTCCTCTTGGTGTTCCCTACTCTCCTCTTGTTGTTGCCTACTCTGCACTGCATTGCCTAGAATTGTTTCTTTATGGATGTTTGTTTGCTTAGCATGCTGGTTTCTTTTGGGGTGTTTCTGTTATGGTGGGATGCTTTCCGTTCATTTCTTTGATGTTTTTCATTTTTTTTTTTTGCCCTATGCGCTTCATTGCTTGTCTGCCGGATTTTATTTTTGTTGCAGAACCTGAAGCACATTTTTGTTCTCTGTTTTCAGTTTTTGGCTGTGTGATTTTATTTTTGGGGCAGAAGGTGGCGCAGAAGATAGATGTGACTACTTTTAGATTTTAGATTACTCCAGAATACACGTTTTCGCCTGGCATGGAATTGACAATCAGGTATGCTTACAGAGTAGGGGTTGCTTCATGGTTTAATAATTTTTATTTATTAATTGTTTGAGATTCAGATTTTGGAAAATTGGAAGAGTTTTAATTATTGGCATTGTAGTAGACAGAAACCACCCATAGTAATAGTAATTATTAGTATTGTAAGGGTTCTAATAATTAATTTGCCATTTGGAACCATAAATCCTAATGGGTTGACATTAATTTCAGTAAATTACAGCTATCATTTGCCGGTATTAAAATCTTAATTTGCTGCTCGTTGATGTAAATTTTGTTCATGGTCTCAAGTCATCTCATAAGCACGACCTTGTTCTTTCTATGTCGCTCTCGATCTTTTAACCCTACCCTGTATTATTTAACGTGTGTCCTTTTTGGGGTCTTCCTGACTTATTAATTTTGATTGTTCTGTGAACAGATCAAGAATACCTAGTTCTCACTCAACCGCCTGGAATACAGGAAGCCCACTAAACATGGTTCAGCTCAAGTTCTGCTAGTGATCAAGAATACGTGATTCGCCTGGAAATAACACGACGCCCAGTAAACCTGGTTCAGATCAAGAATAACTGATTCAACTGATTTTCCTGGAAATAAGACGACGCTCAGTAAACCTGGTTCAGCCCACCTGCAGGTAGGTTTCTTTCCTAAATTTTTGGAGTCCATTTTGAATGATACTAATTTGGATCCAATTCAATCCAGCTAAAATCAACCTTCCAATTCAATATGCAGGGTCTCCCTCTATTTTTTATTTTTCCTTAGCAGATAACATAAAGATTATATTTCCTTATTTGTTGGCTACTCTAAAGAAACGTAGTTCTGCCTCTTCATTTTCTGTTTCTTGAATTAAAATAGCTGAATTAAAGAAACCTCCCTTACAGCTACATTACATTTCGTTTCTGTTTCTTGAATTAAAATAGCTGAATTAAAGAAACCTCCATTACAGCTACATTACATTTCGTCAGAGCTGCTATCAAAGTAAAACCCAGTCCATACATCTCAGCTTTATTATTCCGTTTTCCTTCTGGTGTCCTTGGCTTTCTCAGATGCCTCAGTTTATTCTTAATTCATTTCAGCGGTTGTAATCTCTTTGTCTCCTTGCCATAGATGCCATATCCGTTCCATTATTTTATGTTGCATCGGATCCGTTCCATTGTTTTATGTTTCGTTGTGTGAACCATAGCAATACAAACCTCCATTGGTTCCAATTACAATTATAATTAAAGTTCTATTTCCTGAGAGCTCTACTCTCAAAACAAATCCCAATTCTTGTAATTTCAGTCAATATTCCTGAGTTTTTAGTAAGTTTCTAACTATCAACCGTGGAATTTTATACCGGGCAAATTTCAACAAAATATTCCTAACTATTCAGAAAAAAATAGCGAGTGATTTGCAAAGACGTGCTGGATATAACTAGGCATGGAAGGGATTATGAGTCAATCTGCTTAAAAATAATGAATAATTCGCCCCATCTAATCTTTTTGCATACTGACTTTTTTGTTTTTATGTTTTTTTGAAGTTTCTTCTGGGTTTTGATTCCATACATTATCTCTAACTTGACTATTCCTTGATTTTCCATTGCTTTTCAAATCAGATTTAGAATATTTATAAATTAATAAAATAGTAAATATAGTCTTCTCGCTAGAATCAATACAGAAATTGGAAAATTAGATTAGTAAATAGAATAATTAGATTTTATTTATTAATTATTTTTTCCTAGTATTTTCTTAACCAGTATGTCAAACCACAAGAAGAATAAGGTATAGGGTATTTTCAATTAATGTTCTGGGTATTTAAAGTTGAATATTTTAAAGGCACTTTTCTTTAAGCAGTTATAGATGTAGTTTCTATCTATCCTCTAATTTTTGCTCTTCAAGGAAACTTAATGTGTTCATTTCAGTTTTCTTTATGTTAATATATTTAACTATATAATGAGTTAAAACCACAATAGTTTTTACTGATTCCTTTAGCTGGGCTTAATTTATTATCGTAGTTTTATGGATCCAATTAGTGTTCGAGTGAGTTCAGATCATTACATTTATTCATTGACTTAGTTTATCTTTGTGAAGGTTTGTGGTTTTATTTAAATTGGTTTCTTACTTTCACATTTATCTGTTTGTGAATTCTTTTTCTCAATTAAAAATACAGTGGACTTAACCAGTGGCTCTCAAAATCAGTTTTGGATGGGCCATCCAATAAAAAAAAAAATTCCTCTAAAAAATTTGTTTTAGATTATTATATTTCTCTAAATACTTTTCAATTATATTTTTACATTTTACAAATATGTTTTTTATTTATATCTTATAACTTATGTTACATTTAAATTTTTAGATTATTGGATTTCTCTAAATAATGTTAAATTATATTTTTACATTTTACAAATATACTTTTTACTTAAAAATATGTTTTTTATTTATATCTTATAATTTATGTTACATCTTGATTTTCATTAGTACTTTGGTTAAATTCAATATATTTTAAATTGTATATTCATACATTTAATTTATTTTAAATAAATTTTTATTAATAGCATTTAATTTGTTTTGAGTGATCCCTTTATTAATATTGTGTTTAGTTTAATTTAAATTTTAAAATGATTTTCAAATTTAAATATTTAATTTGTTATTTAAGTTTGGCACTATATTTACTATTGGTATGACGTAGTATGATATATTTTTTAATTAAAATAACACAATGTGCAAAGAGAAAAGTTTGAAATTAAATAAAGTGATAATGTTCTTATATTTAAATATTTATGATAAAATTAAATTATACTATAAATGCTTTTTAAGATTTCCTTTGAATATATATATTTTATTAAAATTTTCAACTACAACATGTATATATATAAATTCTTAGAAACCTAGATTGTGTTAGACTAGGGAAGGCTCACCTAGAGTGGGCTAGGATACACTAAATTAGACTAGGCTACACAAAGATAGAATAACTTTATGCTAGGGTGTGGTCTATCCAAAAATAGGATAGGCTACTTACTCTATAGTAGGGTAAGTTAAGCTAGAGTAGGCTAGGCTATGCTAATATAGAGTAGACTAAGGTAAGCTAGAGTAGGCTAGGCTACACTAGGATACACTAAGGTAGGTTAGGCTAGGCAAGGGGAGGTTAGGTTAGGTTAGGCTAGGCTAGGAGAAGTTAGGCTAGGTTAGGTTAGGCAAGGTTAGGTTATGGTAAGCTTAGGCTAGGCTAGGTTGGGCTAGGCTAATTTAGGTTAGGTTAGGTTACGTTACGCTAAGATAGGTTAGGCTAGGCTAATTTAGGTTAGGTTAGGGTGGATTCTGCTAGGATAGGGTAGGCTAGGGTAGGCTAGAGTAGGCTATAGTAGGGTAGGTTAGTTTAGGTTAAGCTAGGTTATTCCAAGCTCGAGTAGGTTGGGCTATGTTAGGCTAGAGTAGGTTAGGTTAGAGTAAGCTAGCCTAGGCTAGGCTAGGCTATGCTAGAGTAGGCTAGGCTAAGTTTGGCTTGGTCAGAGTAGGCTACGGTATAGTAGGCTAGAGTGGGCTAGGCTAGGTTAGAGTAGGTTAGAGTACGCTAGGCTATGCTAGGCTAGGCTAGGTTAAGCTAGGCTAGAGTAGGTGAGGCCAAGTTAGGTGAGAGTACGCTAAGGGCTAGGCCAGGGTATGCTAGAGTTGGCTAGGTTAGATTAGATTAGGCTAGACTCGGCTAGGCTAGGATAGAGTAGGTTAGGCCAAGCTAGGCGATAGTAGGCTAGGGGCTAGGCTAGAGTAGGCTAGTCTAGAATAGGCTAGGTTAGAGTAGGATAGGTTAGATTAGGTTAGGCTATATTAGGCTAGGCTAGGTTAGGCTAGAGTAGGCTTGAGTAGGCTCGGCTAGAGTCGATTAAGCTCAGCTAGAGTAGGATAGGCTAGGCTAGTTTAGGCTAAGATAGAGTAGGTTAGGCTAGATTAGGTTAGTTTAGGGTAGGCTAGGATAGAGTAGTTTAGGGTGGGTTAGTTACCTTAGGCTAGGCTAAAGTAGGTTAAGCTACAATAGGCTAGAGTAGGTTACGCTAGGGTAGGTTAGGCTAGGCTAGTTAAGGCTAGGCTAAAGTAGGTAAGCCTAGGTTAGGCTAAGCTAGAGTAGTTTAGGCTATAGTAGAGTAGGGAAGGTTATGCTATTTTAGGCGAGGCTAGAGTAGGTTAGGCTAGAGTAGGCTAGTGTAGGCAAGACTAGGTTAGGGTAGAGTATGGTAGGTTAGGCTTTAGTAGGCTAGGCTATAGAAGGTTAGGCTAGCTTATGCTAGGGTAGGTTAGTCTAGGTTAAGCTAGGCTAGAGTGGGTTAGGCTACAATAGAGTAGGGTAACTTATGCTAGTTCAGGCTAGGTTAGGCTACGCTAGAGTAGGTTAGTAGCTATAGTAGGCTAGTGTAGGCTAGACTAGGATAGGGTAGAGTAGGGTAGGTTAGGCTATAGTAGGCTAGGCTAGAGTGGGTTAGGCTAGGCTATAGTAGTTTAGGCTAGAGTAGAGTAGGGTAGAATATGCTAGTTTAGGCTAGGTTAGGATAGGCTAGAGTAGGTTAGGCTAGAGTAGGCTAGTGTAGGCTAGACGAGGTTAAGGTATAGTAATGTAGGTTAGCCTACAGTAGGCTAGGCTAGAGTAGGTTAGGCTAGAGTAGGCTAGTCTAGGCTAGGTTAGGCTAGGCTAGAGTAGGTTAGTATAGAGTAGGCTAGTCTAGGCTAGGTTAGGCTAGGCTAGGTTAGGCAAGGCTAGGCTAGGTTAGGCTATGTTAGGCAAGGTTAGTTTAGGCAAGTTTAGCTTAGGTGAGGCTACTTTAGGTTAGTGAAAGCTAGGCTGAACTAAGTTAGGTTAGGTTAGGTTAGACTGGGCTAGGCTAGGTTAGGTTAGTCTAGGCTAGGTTAGGTTAGGCTAGCCTAGTCTAGGTTAGGCGAGGTTAGGTTAGATTAGTTTACGTTAGCTTAGTTGAGGCTAGATTAGGCTAGGTTGGAATGTTAGTTTAGGTTAGGCTAGGTTACACTATGCTAGAGTAGGGTAGGTTAGGCTATAGTTGGCTAGGTTAGAGTAGGTTAGGCTAGCTTGTGCTAGAGTAGTTTAGGCTAGCTTGTGCTAGAGTAGGTTAGGCTAGCTTGTGCTAGAGTAGGTTAGGCTAGGTTTTTTCTAGGCTAGAGTAGGTTAGGCTAGAGTAGGCTATTGTAGGCTATAGTAGCTTAGGGTAGAGTAGGGTAGGTTAGGCTATAGTAGGGTAGGCTAGAGTAGGTTAGGCTAGAGTAGGCTAGGTTAGGTTAGGCTAGAGTAGGCTAGGGTAGGGTAGGTTATGGTAGGCTAGGCGAGGTTAGGCTAAGGCTAGGCTAGGTTAGGGAAGGCTAGGTTAGGCTATGTTAGACAAGGTTAGGTTAAGCGAGTTTAGGTTAGGAAAGGCTAGGTTAGGTTAGGCAAGGCTATGCTAGTCTAGGTTAGGCGATGTAAGGTTAGATTAGGTTACATTAGTTTAGGTGATGTTAGGTTAGGCTATAGTAGGCTCATTTAGGCTAGGCTATGCTACAATTGGTAGGTTAGTTTAGGTTAGTCTAGGTTAGATTATGCTAGAGTAGGGTAGGTTAGGCTAGGTTAGGCAAGGTTAGGTTAGGCAAGTTTAGGTTAGGAAAGGCTAGGTTAGGTTAGGCAAGGCTACGCTAGTCTAGGTTAGGCAAGGTTAGGTTAGATTTGGTTACATTAGCTTAGGTGAGGCTAGGTTAGGCTAGATTAGGCTCAAGTAGGTTGGGCTATGCTACAATTGGTAGGTTAGTTTAGGCTAGTGTAGGTTAGACTATGCTGTAGTAGGTTAGGTTAGACTATAGTAGACTACGCTAGAGCACGTTAGGTTAGACCATGCTAGAGTAGGTTAGGTTAGGCTATAGTAGACTAGGTTAGAGCACGTTAGGCTAGCTTGTGCTAGAGTAGGTTAGGCTACAGTAGGGTAGGTTAGGCTATAGTAGACTAGGCTAGAGTAGGTTGGCTAGCTTGTCCTATAGTAGGTTAGGCTAGGTTAGGCTAGGCTAGAGTAGTTTAGGTTATAGTAGAGTAAGGTAGGTTATGCTAGTTTAGGCTAGGTTAGGCTAGGCTATAGTAGGTTAGGCTACAGTAGGCTGGTGTATGCTAGAGTAGGTTAGGCTATACTAGGGTAGGTTAGGCTATAGTAGGATAGGCTAGAGTAGGCTAGGTTAGGTTAGGCTAGAGTAGGGTAGGGTAAGGTAGGTTAGGCTATGCTAGGCTAGGCTAGGTTAGGAAATGATAGGTTAGGCTAGTTTAGGTAAGGTTAGGTTAGGAAAGTTTAGGATAGGCAAGGATAGGATAGTCTAAGTTAGGTTAGGTTAGTTTAGGTTAGGTTAGGTTAGACTAGGTTACGCTAGGTTAGGTTAAGCTAGCCTAGTCTAGGTTATGCAAGGTTAGCTTAGGCTAGCCTAGTATAGGTTAGGCGAGGTTAGGTTAGATTAGGTTACATTAGCTTAGGTGACGCTAGCTTAGGCTAGGTGAGGCTAGAGTAGGCTCAAGTAGGCTAGGCTATGCTAAAGTTGGTAGGTTAGTTTAGGTTAGGCTAAGTTCAAATCTACTAGAGTAGGTTAGGTTAGATTAGGTTAGTCTAGTTTAGGCCATGCTAGAGTAGGTTAGGGTAGGTTAGGCTAGAGGAGAGAAGGGTAGGCTAGAGTAGTCTAGGCTAGGCTAGGCTAGAGTAAGCTAGGCTAACTCAGTCTTGGCAAGTGTAGGTTTATCTAGAGTAGACTAGGCTATGATACGTTAGGCTTGGCTAGGTTAGAGTAGGCTAGAGTAGCCTAGGTTATGATAGGCTAGAGTGGGATAGGCTAGGATAGGGTAGGCTAAAGTAGGATAAGCTAGGATGTAGTAGGCTAGGCTAGGGTAGGCTAGGTTAGCCTAGGTTGTGCTAGGCTAGAGTAAGCTAGAGTAGGCTAGGCCAAAGTAGGGTAGAGTAGGCTAGGTTAGGGTAGTCTAGAGTAGGCTTGGCTATGCTAGGGTAGAATAGTCTAGGCTAGGGTAGGATAGGATAGTTAGGCTAGGTTAAGCTAGGCTAGAGTAGGTTAGCCTATGCTAGATTAGGCTAGGCTAGGTAAAATTAGGCTAGGGTCTGGGCTAGTCTAGGATTGGGTAGGCTAGGCTAGAGTAGATTAGGCTAGAGTAGGGTATGTTAGAGTTGGTGGATAGGCTAGGCTAGGCTAGAGTAGGCTAGGATAGCCTAGACTAGCCTAACATAAGCTAGGCTATGCTAGGTAGGGATAGGCAAAACTAGAATAGGGTATGTCATGCTAGGCTAGAGTAGGTCAGATAAGATTAGGATAGGGTAGGTTAGGTTAGGTTAGGCTATAGTAGGTTAGCCTATGCTGGATTAGGCTAGGCTAGAGTAGTTTAGGGTAGAGTAGAGTAGGGTAGGTTAGGCTAGAGTAGGCTAGACTAGAATAGGCTACAGTAGGTTAGGCTACACCTGAGTAGGCTAGACTAGGCTAGTTTAAGCTAGAGTAGGTTAGGCTAGGTTAGGCCAAAGTAGTTTAAGATAGGTTAGGCTAGGCAAGGGGAGTTTAAGCTAGAGTAGAGTAGGGTAGGTTAGTCTAGTTTAGGCTAGGTTAGTCTAGGCTAGAGTAGGTTAAGCTAGAGTAGGCTAGGGTATGCTAGAGTAGGTTAGGCTAGAGTAGAGTGTGTTTGGCTATAGTAGGTTAGAGGCAATTATGCCGGAGTATGCTAGAGTAATAAGTTGGTCTATAGTAGGCTAGAGTAGGTCAACCTACACTATGCTAGAGTAGGTTAGGCTATAGTAGGTTAGGCTAGGTTAGGTTAGGCTAACATAGGCTAGGTTAGGCTAGGTTAGGGTAGGCTAAGCTAGGCTAGGTTAGGTTAGGTTAGGCTAGGTTAGCTTAGTCTAGGCTAGGTTACGCTAAGCTAGGGTAGGCTAGACTAGGTTAGGAGAAGCTAGTGTATATTAGGCTAGGGTAGATTAGGTTGGGCTAGGTTAGGCTACACTAGACTAGGCTAGGTTGGACTAGGCTAGGTTAGAGTATATTAGGCTAGGCGAAAGTAGACTAGGCTAGCTTAGGCTAGGCTAGGTTAGATTAGACTAGGCTAGGTTAGGCTATGCTAGGATAGGTTAGGTTAGGTTAGGTTACGTTAGAGTAGGATAGGTTAGATTAGGTTAGGCTATATTAGGCTAAGTTAGGCTAGGCTAGGCTAGAGTAGGCTTCTGTAGGCTCGACTAGAGTTGACTAAGCTCAGTTAGAGTAGGCTAGGCTAGGCTAGTTTAGGCTAAGATAGAGTAGGTCAGGCTAGAGTAGGTTAGGTTAGGTTATGCTAGGATAGAGTAGTTTAGAGTGGGTTAGCTACCTTAGGCTAGGCTAAAGTAGGTTAAGATACAATAGGCTAGAGTAGGTTAAGATACAGTAGGCTAGAGTAGGTTACGCTAGGCTAGGTTAGGCTAGGCTAGTTAAGGCTAGGCTAAAGTAGGTAAGGCTAGGTTAGGCTAAGCTAGAGTAGTTTAGGCTATAGTAGAGTAGGGTAGGTTATGCTAGTTTACGCTAGGCTAGAGTAGGTTAGGCTAGAGTGGGCTAGTGTAGGCAAGACTAGGTTAGGGTAGAGTATGGTAGGTTAGGCTATAGTAGGCTAGGCTAGAGTAGGTTAGGCTAGCTTAGCCTAGGGTAGGTTAGTCTAGGTTAAGCTAGGCTAGAGTGGGTTAGGCTACAATAGAGTAGGGTAGCTTATGCTAGTTCAGGCTTGGTTAGGCTACGCTAGAGTAGGTTAGGCTATAGTAGGCTAGTGTAGGCTAGACTACGATAGGGTAGAGTAGGGTAGGCTAGGCTCTAGTAGGCTAGGCTAGAGTGGGTTAGGCTAGGTTAGGCTAGGCTATAGTAGTTTACGCTAGAGTAGAGTAGGGTAGAATATGCTAGTTTAGGCTAGGTTAGGATAGGCTAGAGTAGGTTAGGCTAGAGTAGCCTAGTCTAGGCTAGATGATGTTAGGGTAGAGTAGTGTAGGTTAGCTTATAATAGGCTAGGCTAGAGTAGGTTAGTCTAAAGTAGGCTAGTCTAGGCTACGTTAGGCTAGGCTAGGCTAGTCTACGCAAGGCTAGGCTAGGTTAGGCTATGTTAGGCAAGGTTAGGTTAGGCAAGTTTAGGTTAGGTGAGGTTAGTTTAGGTTAGGGAAAGCTAGGCTGGTCTAAGTTAGGTTAGGTTAGGTTACACTGGGCTAGGCTAGGTTAGGCTAGCCTAGCCTAGTCTAGGTTAGGCAAGGTTAGGTTAGGCTAGCCTAGTCTAGGTTAGGCGAGGTTAGGTTAGATTAGTTTACATTAGATTAGGTGAGGCTAGATTAGGCTAGGTTGGTAGGTTACTTTAGGTTAGGCTAGATTACACTATGCTAGAGTAGGGTAGGTTAGGCCATAGTTGGTTAGGTTAGAGTAGGTTAGGCTAGCTTGTGCTAGAGTAGGTTAGGCTAGGTTAGGCTAGGCTAGAGTAGGTTAGGCTATAGTAGGCTAGTGTAAGCTAGAGTAGGTTAGGGTAGAGTAGGGTAGGTTAGGCTATAGTAGGCTAGGCTAGAGTAGGTTAGGCTAGAGTAGGCTAGGTTAGGTTAGGCTAGTGTAGGCTAGGGTAGGGTAGGTTATGCTAGGCTAGGCGAGGTTAGGCTAAGGCTAGACTAGGTTAGGCAAGGCTAGGTTAGGCTAGGTTAGGCAAGGGTAGGTTAAGCAAGTTTAGGGTAGGAAAGGCTAGGTTAGGTTAGGCAAGGCTATGCTAGTCTAAGTTAGGCGAGGTTAGGTTAGATTAGGTTACATTAGCTTAGGTGATGCTAGGTGATGAGCCCCAATTTTGGTACAATTTGGGCTCATTTTGGCCTATTTTACTTGCTCAAACCATTCATTTTTATTTGCTTATGCATGCATTTCTTAGTTTATTCATGTTGTTTGTAGGAAGAAGGTTAGGCTCTTTATCTACGTGACTAATGCATTATGATCCCAGGTTTTGGCATTAAAAAGGGAGCAAGAGACAACGAAAGAGGAGACAAGGAGACAATGAGGTGGATCTGCTGATTTCGTGGAGTGATGTCCACGGTCTTGGGGCATTCCTCGTGATTCCCACGAAGAACTCTGAGCTCCAATCAATCTCCCCTCCGAGCTTCAAAAGCAGCCAGTTGTCCTACAGGAACAACAATCATAAACTGTTCTACCAGAACAACAGTTCTGACTGGCTCACAAATCCGCAGTTAAACTCCAGTTGGACAGCCGAGCTCCTAGAATCAAGGCTACTTGGCGGATCATCATTTTTTTGTATAAATATGGAGGCCTTAGCCTTAGATAGGTTGTTGAGTCTCTCGGTTTATCATTATAATTTTGAAGCAGTTCAGTTTCGTTCTTTTGGTGTAAGCCAATTTGGCATGACTTCGAATTATGAATAAAGAAGACAGTTTGTGATCTATTCCTGAGTTTTATTAGGAGACTATATCTCTTAGGTTAGGGCCCAACCTGAGAGCCATAGATCCCCTCTGCTGTAGTGCTGTTTCTATTTCATTCCCAGCATTTGAAGTTTTCCTCTGTTCATGCAATTTGAATTTCAGTAGTTTGGTGATTTGATTTTTGTACGAGTAGGATAGATTTTTGCTTATGATGCAGTTGTTCCCATTTGCTTAGCGTAGCAGAGGATTAATACCATCAATTGGAGCTCCAGCAAAACGGTTGTTAAGGTTCACTGCCATCTCTTTTGAAGATTGGGGTGCAGTCCATAGCGGACCACCAAAAACACGCATTACTTTGTTTGATACAGTTATGGTTTGGATTTAGATGCTTCCTTGTCATTTACACTTATCACAGATCTCTTCATCACAACCCCATACGTATTTCTCTTTGCGTTTTGGATTACTGTTCAATGAAATCATGGCACACTTAATGTAGGTTGATGCATTTCCGGTTTGATAAACAGTTTCGATCATTTGTTTCATTTACACTCTTCTCCCTCTCGTTTCATTATCATCCTTTCCATTTTGATCCTGCATGCAACCACGTTTCCTTGACCTATACTACGTTCTGTCCTCTCCTCAAAGTCTTCCAGTCCTCACGTAGCTTCATTCCTTGACCCTTCATTGACATCACTTCAACCTACTCCCTACACCCGTTTCCCATCTCATCCTTCCGCCTTTGTGCCATCACCAGCCTGATCCCTACCTCACACATCCCTTCCTACCATTCCATCACCCCTCCATCACTTCAATCCTTCACGGTGGATCATCCTGTAGCAGTTTAGAGACATCCTGTAGAAAACCCTAAGTATCCTGTAGGATCCCCTGCGACATCCTGTAGGAGGTCATTCACGCGGTTGCTGAGCATCTGAACGTGGAAAACCTCTGTGGATGAATGCCAAGGGTCCATAGGGACTTCACCTAGCCTTCCCAACCTATCCCACGCTTTCCTTCCTTCTCCACCCCACCTGCACAACCAAACCCTAATAAGCATAAAATCGCAATCATTCCACCCACTTACTGAAAAAGTACAAAACCATGTATTTTATGATGCAAGTAGTTTAGACCCATGCATTTTCACTTATTAAAGGTAGTAGCAGCATTTGTAGAAGTTTCGTCCACATTCATTGCATTATAGAAGTTAGAATAGTTAAATTAGGGTTTCCTAGGTTTCCATGCTTTGATTTGCTTTTAGTTCATTTTTGTCAAGTAGCTTAGTCTCCTTTGAGCTAGCTTTCGTCCATTATTGATAAAGATTCTTCTGTGAGCCTATAGAAGTTGGCTTGAGCCCTAGCGGACTTGTGCCAGCTGACCAAGTGACAGCTGCGACAAGAGCTAGTACTTGTGCATATAGCACCGTCGCTTCCAAGTTTGTACGAACAACCGGGTTGATAAAATGAGAGACAGGAAGCCTCAGGAGGTGTAGCATTATTG
>APFE031040149.1:0-10611 GCA_000404065.3 Pinus taeda
AAGTCCTAATAGATTGAGTGACTAATCCCATGAACCATTTTAGAGCAGCTCCCTTCAATGTTGAAGGAAACAACTTGATTTTTTGAGCGTCTTCCATAAAATCATAAGTTCGGCACACAACTTCAAACTCAAATAGAAATGTTTCAGGGTCCTCACTTCGCAACCCATAAAAGTTTGGGAGGATAGATGGTGATATGTTTTTCATTGTTGTTTGATATTCCTCATCAACTATAGGAAATCCAAATGAGTTATCTCCATCCCTATTTCCCCGGTTGTTACCCCTACCTCCTCCATTGTTTCCTCCTACTCTACCTTTACCTCTACCTCCTCCAAATCCGTTTACTACTTCCTCTGTCATGATAGCTTCCTCATAGATTTCAGAGTCCTCTGGTTCTTCTACTAATGGCGAATGAGGAGGAATTTCTCCCTCTTCTTCTTCACGTGATTGTACTTCCTCGATTACAATGTGTTTTCCTGTAGAAGTAAAGAAAGGGTCTTTCCCTAACTCAGATTCGGTGGATAGTGTGGGAGAGTCTCCTAATTCAACTACTACCTCTTGAATTCCAAGGATCCTAAGCCTAGGAGTGTGAGTTGGAGATGATGGAGGTGTATCTTGTCTATACCTTGGAGTAGATGGAGTTGTAAAAATCAAACTCTTGGCCCTAGCTATAAACCTTCCCCTAGAATCTCTTGCTCTATGCATGTCATTTTCTTATTTTTCTTCAAGTCGGGCTAGTACTTCTCTTTCTGATCTTCCAGATAACTCTAGGTGCAAGAAGAGAGCATACTCAAGAAATTACTGAACCAATAACTCTCTTTTCTGATCCTCTAGGTCACACTAGGTGCAAGAGGAGAGCATACCTTGAGAAGTCATCAAATTTTACCTTCCTTGAAATTTTCTTATTTCTTTTTAAGAAATTGGCTACCTAGTTTCACTTCCCCGACAATGGCACCAAAATGTTTGGTCAATTTAGTGTGTCCTAAATTGCTATATAAATTATCAATCCGGGAGTCGTAAATTACTGAAGTGAAGTGCACTATATATGCAAGATAACCGATTTCTTACTTCTTTGTCGTTTTTGATTTTTGGTTTGTTTTTGGGTTTATCTTCTTGATGATTCCCTAATGTGAGATGGCAATTCTAAAAATCAAGTATGGATATAAGTGTTCAAGGCAATGGTGACCTTTAAAATAATTTCCAAACTTCAAAGTTTTCAAAAAGGTTTTCAAACTTGCAATGATGAAATCAATTACTAAGAGAAAATAAAAATGTACCTAAATTCCAATTAAACCAAACAGTGGGCTAGTGACTATGAAACCCAATATCCTTGCTGCTATATAAAAAGAAAAATGAACTCAAAGCAATTCAAAAACTGTAAGCAAAGTAAACTAAATCATATTACATCAACTCATATTCTGACCCCTCACCATTCGACTCGCTCTAGCTATAGGAGGTAATCATAAACAAATTGAGTATTCTGATATCTAAATTGCATAAAATGAAACTAAGATCAAACTATACATTCATACTTCAATCCCTCACCATTCATCTCGCTCTGGCTATAGGAGGTAACTAAAAATGACATGAGTAATCTAATCACTAACTTGCAAAAAAAATAAACTAATATCAAACTACGCATTCATACTTCAATCCCTCACCATTCGACTCGCTCTGGATATAGGAGGTAACTGAAAATGACATGAGTAGTCTAATATATATCTTGCAGAAAAGTAAATGAACAAAACAAAACTGAAAGAAATAAACAGTGCTGGAATTAGAACTAAGAAAATAAATCAACATAAGGACAAGATAATTCCATCATGTCATTAGTCATTAAAAAGCTATGTGCACTTGCCCGGGCTATCTATTAGAACTTGAAATAAAGACACTGATCAGTTAATAGTCATTAGAAAGCATAAAAGAAACTATGGACAACAATCAACTTGAATACCATAAGTAGTGTAATATATACAACCAAAAGATTATGGCATCAGGAACGTAAATGAAGAAAGCATGAAACTATATAGTAATTACAGAACCTTGGTGTACAGGGGCCCTTTGCAACCTCGGCCAATCAGAAATCAACCACGAATTGAGCTTAAAAATATTGTCTTCTCATGTATTAAAATGCAGTCATAATATAAGGATTAAGTCACGACACAGTGGCTCGTGAAACAGTCAAAATTACATACAAAAAGCTAGTTAATATGCGTATGAGAATGCTCTATTTATAACATGAAATGACACAACTACTTCCTAAAATCTCCGCTGATAAACAGACACGTGAATGACCACGTCCGGAAATCTAGCAATATGGTAGCCGTGAAAATTAAATCCAAGGAGGGTGGATTTTAGATTTGGTTCACAGAGCAGTCCACAGGTGTTAGCACGCCTCCTGCGATTTAGGAATTTGCCATGCAAGTCTTCACGTGGTGAAAAACAGAGTTCTGCCACTGTAAAACTCTTAGGTTGACCACCGCTTGACTGTCTTTGGTCACGCTCTTCTGTGAGTGATTCGGCTGAACAAAGGGGACACGTTCCATGTCCACATCATTTGCAACTTGCCCATGTGGCCGGATTCTCCAGTAGACACCTGTAACATAGAATTCAACAAAAAGGTTGCGGAAAGTGACAAGATTCCATAGCTCACTGAGCAAAAATCTAAATCAAACAGCAGTCACAAGACATAGTTAGGAAACCATTTTATATGCTCTTTTTAAACTAATATGCAATGATTTGACAGTTTGGAGGTTCAGGTAACTGGAAAAAAAAGCTAAAAAGGTGTATAGGGAAGATGCAAGTTTGGGACTCAACAGGGTGCACCAATGTTGTTTGGGAAGAAGGATGGTACTCTCAGATTGTGCATTGAATATAGAAAATTGAATAAAGTGACTATAAAGAGTAAGTATCCTTTGCTGATGATTGATGACTTGTTTGATCGGTTGAAGGGAGTAACACTGTTCTTAAAGATTGATTTGAGATCAACATATCAACACATGCACAACAAAGAAGAATATATTCACAAGACCACATTCCGTACCAAGTATGGTCATTATGAGTTTGTGGTGGTTTTTTTTGGTCTTACTAATGCTCCAACTAATTTCATGTGTTTCATGAACAATGTGTTGCTCCCTTATCTAGAAAAGTTTGTGATAATGTATATTGATGATATATTTATATATTCTAAGAAAGGGGAAGAGCATGTAGAGAACTTTGCAACAATTTTAATATTGTTGAGAGAGCATCAATTTTATTCCAAGCTTAGAAAGTGTAGTTTATTTCAGACTAAAGCTCATTACTTGAGACATGCTGTTTCCAAGCAAGGTGTACCAGTGGACCTAAAAAATATTAAAGCTATCATGGAGTAGCCAACGCTTGGGAATGTCGATGAGGTTAGATCATTCATGGGACTAACAGGTTATTACAAGTGGTTCATCAAGAGCTTTTCATATATTTCCTATCCTATTACATCTTTGTAGAGAAAAGGAAAGAAGTTTGAATGGAATAGGGAGTGTGCAACTAGTATTGAGCACTTGAAGTATTTTCTTACAAATGCTCCAGCCTCAAGATTTTAGATCTTGATAAAGAGTTCATTGTATGTACAAATGCTTGCAAGAGAGGACTTGGTGGATCCCTAATGTAGGAAGGACATCTGGTATGCTATGAGTCAAGGATGTTGAATGAGAACGAGAAAATCTATGTGACTCATGATCTTGAGTTGGAACCTATCATTCATGCATTGAATATGTGGAGACATTATCTTCTTGGCATGAGGTCCACCTTGATGAGTGATCATAGTGGGTTGAGGTACTTATTTGACCAACCTAATCTAAATGTCAAGCAAACTAGATAGTTGGCTACTCTCAGTGAGTTTGAATATGAGATCAGATACATTAAGGGAAAGGAGAACAAGGTTGTAGATGCTCTCAGTAAGAGAGCACAAGTGAATCATATTGCAACATTAAGTTCTTATGGAACAAATTTGCAGGATAGGATATTGCAGGCAAGGAAAAATGATGACAAGTACTAGTAGTTGAAGAAGATATTACAATAGTAGGGTGAAGGTGAGTGGGATGAGGATTATTACCTCACGAAAAATGGCTTGGTCAGATGCAAGAACAAGATTTATGTCTCAGAAAACAGTGAGCTCAAAAAGGTTATCTTGAGGAAGTTTCATGTCAAGCCATATTCAGGTCACCTGGGATACCAGAATACTTTGAAATTATTTAAGAATTTATATCAGTGGATGAATTTGAAGAAAGAGGTGGTCGATTTTGTTGTTAGATGTTTTGATTGCCATTGGGTGAAAGCAGAGTGTAAGCATCAAGCTCGGATGTTGTAGTCGATTCTGATTCCAAAGTGGAAATGGGAGGTCATTTCCATGGACTTCATTACATGTTTTTCTAGTACATCAAAGCAACATGATTCCATCATGGTTGTGGTTGATAGGTTAAGCAAGGTAGCTCACTTCATTACAATGAAGTCTACTAATTCATTTAGTGAGGTAGCTTAGATATTCATCGGGGAGATAGTGAGGTTGCATGGTGTTCCCAATAAGATCATATCAGATAGAGAGGCCAAGTTCATTTCCAGGTTTTGGAAGGAGTTATTTTCAGCATTGGGGAAAGAGTTAGTTTTCAGTAAAACTTTTCATCCAGAAAGAAATGGAAAAACCAAGAGGATTAACATGATTCTTGAGGATATGTTGAGGATGTACATTATGCATCAACAATAGAAATGGGAGGAGTATCTTCCACTAGTAGATTTTTCTTATAATAATGGGTATCATGATTCCTTGAAGATGATTCCATCTAAGACTCTTTATGGGTGGAGTTTTAATACTCCTATCGGTTGGAGTGATCCAGTGAATAAGGTGTTGATTAGACCAGATATGTTGGCTGAGATGGAGCAAGAAGTGAAGGTTATCAAGATAAATCTAAAGGAAGCACATGATAGGCACAAGAGTTATGCATATCGAAACAGAACATTCAAGGAGTTTCAGGTTGGGGAGCATGTATACATGCGCATCAAGCACAAGAGGAGCTCCTTGAGGATTGAATCATGTGTCAAGTTGACACCTCGGTATTGTGGGCCTTTTAAGATCCTTGATAAGATTTGACCAGTGACCTACCGACTTGCATTGTCGCCAACAGTGAATATTCCATGATGTTTTCCATGTTTCATTTCTTAAGAGATATGTCTAGGATGTTGATCATGTGATTGATTGGTTTGTATTGTAGGTGGAGCTAGAGGTAGAATTCCAGCCAGAACCTAAGTGCATGTTGCAGCGAAAACAACTCATGCTTCGGAACCAACCAATAGAGACAGTTAAAGTGCAACAAAAGCACTTTCGTCCCGATGAAGCTACATGAGAGATGGTTGATCAAATTTGGGCTTTGTTTCCTTCTTTATTTTCTAGTTGAGAAGATGTTTTTAATGTATGTGTTTTGGTTTATATTTATATATGCATATGTGTATTTTATATACTACATTGAGTTGTGTTATAAAGCTCCAATAAACAGTATGATGTAAATATTACATTGAGTTGTGTTATAAAGATCCAATATGTAGTATGGTATTCATGGTTTCAATAGTTTGGTATGTTGTAAATGTTACTTTGAGTTGTGTTACAAAACTCGATGGGAAACATGTTTTGCTAGTTACAAGTGCCATTGAACACCGAGGATGGTATTCCCCCAAGGAGGAGGGAGTTGTAACAACCCCTAGTTGATTTTCTATGTAAATAAAATATGACCAAGGTCATGGGACACATACTCCAAGTTGAATGTTGAGAAAAACACTTTATTGGGCATCACTTGTGATTAATTAATGTCTATAAAAATTGGAAAAGGCATTGGAAAAGGAAAAGATGTAATAATTGACATTTATTTATGAGAAACAAAGGAAAATATGAGAAAAGGAAGGTGAAGAGACAAAAATTTGAATGCAAGGGAAATTAGAGGAAAAATGAACAAAAATGAAGAAAATAACGGCCTCAATGATAAAAAGGATTTAGGGAAACAATCCACAACTTTTGTTACTTGAGTTTTTTTCTCTCTCATTCATTCGTTGATTCTCTTATACTCTTGCACACTTAGAGAATTCTTGTAGCACTCTAGAATTCACTTGGGTTTGGATAAAGAAGACAAAGGAAATCAGGAAAGTACAAGAAGACAGTTGGATCAGTAACTACAACTAGATTTCTTTGTAGGTAATGGGATGTTTGTGTGATTTCCTTTCTGATTTTTGGATGCATGGTATATGCATGTGATTCCTTGGTTATGTGTTATCATTAGCATGGATATTTTCCTAGATTGAAAGTGGTTTAAGCCTTTCCTCGCAATTTCTTGGATAACCATGGTGTTGTGGGTTTTTCCACTTGTTGCTCTGATTGGCACTCAAGTTCCCTGTGGCTGTGGGTTGGAACAAATTCTCTCGAAGCCCTGAAGTAGCTTGGGTTGAGCTAATAGTTCCTGGAGTTGTAGGTTGGCACAAACTCTCTAGAGCCTTTTGTGGGTTGAGTTACTAGTCCCTATAGTTGCAATTGGAACAAATTCTCTAGAGCCTTAGAAGGTTGCAAGTTGAGTTACTAGTTCTTGGAGCCTTAAACAACTTGGGTAGAGATTGATATGGCTGATGTTAGTGATTTCCTTACCATAGAGGTGGAATCATTGTGGTTGATAGTTGAGGTGGTCTGGCCTCTTGAAGCCCTGGTTATTTTTATTTTGGTTTATTCCATGTGATACCACAGTCATGCTTAGAATATGGCACAGGGATGATTAGCTAAAAGAGAGATTTGGTTAAGCCCAATCTATGGTTGGGTGGTACATGGAAGTCTCTGACTTGGTTGGCCTTTTTATATGATAATATAAAATATTTTCCTATTGTGATATATGAGCATTTGTAGTGATTATGTTGGTGATTTTATGGATGATTTTCTAGGGTTTCTATTTTGGTTATATGTTGGCTATATTATGGTTAGATGATGTATTCTATCTATGTCTCTTGACATGTTTTGATAAGTTATTGAATTATTTATGGATGCATGGACTAACAAGTGTTATTGCAACTAGCCATAGATGAATTAGAGCCTCCTTGGTGATTCTCAGATGAAGACTATTAGTTTATGATCATATATGCATTCATGACATGTAGCTTACATGTTTTCCATGCAGTGGTATGGAGGCTAGCCTAAAAAAGTGGCTCAGATCTCAGAGCCATTGGTATTGAACTTGGGAGTTTAGGTCATAACCTCATGGAAGTAGGATTCTGCATGTGGTTGGGGCCTCATAACTGCACTCTTGCCTTGTTGTGCATGCAGTTGGGGTGCTAGGTCAGAGAAAAAAAGGTTCCAACTCAGGGATTGATCACCTGGGGTGGTTTTACATCTCTTGAGTGATCTACAGTCCCTGTAGGATGTCAGTAAGTGTTAATTTTTTAGGCTCCACTTCCTTAACTAGAACTTGGAGGTTAGGTCATGTCATAATGATACTTGTCTCATGTTTACCGGGGAAAGCTTGTGAATTTGGGTAAATGTGGGAAGAGGTGGTTACATGAGGCTCAGAAAACTCTGAGGTCATTTTTTGTTAAAAAACATGATGAAGTCTCCTCCCTAGAAATATCTCACTCAAATCTAGGGGCACTTCCCTAAGCGTATTCAGAGGCAACCCTAATCTACCATTTTAATGGCTTTTACCCCCAAATTTTCAATCTCTACCAATGAATCCATTCCATATGGACTAAGAATTGCAAGGTTATTTTTTGCTTAAGAGGCTTCTTAATTGTGTTATTTGAGGAATATGAAGATTATCATCAAATTTTATCTAAAGGGCCCTAGTTTTGGGGCAATTTTGGATTGCTTTTAACATCTTGGTTCCCAGATTTTAACCCTTACACAATTGTTATTACCAAGATGTCAATATGGGTTAGGCTTCCTAATTGGTTAGCTCACTTGTGGAACTACACAATATTTCATGGAACTGGTGACTCTATAGGCCGTTATCTTACTACTGATGTCTCTCATGGGTAGCTTGATGTATACACCTTTAGAAAAATTTGTGTTGAAATTGATATCAGTAAAGGGTGGCCTAACCAAATCAATTTAAAAATCAGTGACTTTCACTAGACTTAGGCTTTGGACTATGATAATACTACTTTTCATTGTCACTTTTGTCATCAAACAACTCGCTTACAAAACTCTTTCCAAGTGTTTAATTCTCAATAGAAGTGGAACAACCACAACTCGTTATCTAAAAGTTGGTAGCCCTATTACCCTCCTCCTATGGAGGGAAAGGCCTCTATGTTGGATAAGGACAATGAAGAAACTAATGATGAAATCCATCTGTGGGACAAGGTCCAAGACTGAAGGCCTCAAACATTTCCTTTGATTCCTAGTGTGGAGAATGCTCCTTCGGTAATCACAAAGATATTGAATAATAATGCCCCTTTGTAAATATTGATATGAGCTCATGAGTCATGTTCTTTAGACTTTGAGAGGGAATCTTTTTCAATGTACAATGATAGTTTTCATATCACTTTGATTGAACTTCCTTCAGAAGGTTACATCAAGGTTTCAAAAATGGAAGGAAAGAAAGGCCACCTTGAGTATCAACCCAAATTGAGTTATTATCCTCTCTTGTTGTGTCTTATGCCCTTTTACATTTACCTTGCTATTCTTTGTACCATTCATCTCTGCTTTGATATTGCTAGTATAGGGAAAATTGTGCCAAAAAAAGAGTCATGATGACAAATAATGTAATTTTTTTATGTTTTATTAATAGAATTTTTAGACTTACAAAATTATTATTATTATTATTTAATTTTATATGTGTGAGAGAGAGGAGGTGAAGCTAATATTGAAATATTTTACTCAATATAGACATTCAAATTCAAATATTTTATTTAGAGTCCACATTAAAGAAAAAAAATGTTACTAATATTTTTTTTAAATGTTATGTGTTGCTATAATATATTTTTTTGTAAGCTTAGGTAGTGGACGTCTTTATAGTGCACCCATCGACAAATTATTCTATGCTCTGTGAGTTTAATTTTAAAAAGAACATGGATGTGGGCCTTGATTCACTTATATGTGCACTGGTCACTAGATCATTTAATATAATATCTTTGGGTGTAACTGCATGTTAAACTGTTATCTCAATGTTGAACCGTTAGCTCAATGTTAAACCACTATCTCAATGTCAAGATGCCTCTGCCTCCATATTAAGCGCTCATAAGAAAATCACTAAACTTTTTTATAATTATTTTGTTTCTCTAAAATTGCTACAAAATTATATTATTTAATATATCCATTTATTTATGACTAGGATAGATCCATTTTAACTTTGAATATATCAACTGACTAGAACGATCAAATCTCTCAAGATGCAAGTCTCTTTTTGAGTGCAAAATCTCTCAAGTCAAGCCTCTTTTTGAGTGCAAAATCTCTCAAGATGCAAACCTCTTTTTGAGTGCAAACCTTGAGGAAAGGGTTGCATCTAGGGAAATTTAGTATATCACAAGTTAACATCGATCTATGTTGTTTCTTAATAATATTATTTAAATTTATATAAATTTCACATCTTTTTACATATGATTACATGATTTTTAATTTTTATAATTTAACATTTTAATGTGATATGCATAGCATTGATGATATACATAGATAGATAGACACTTGTATAATTTAGAAAAAAAAAAAATTATTGTAAATAATGATTTTTTTAAAGTTAATTAATTAAAGTTAAGTATGAATGATTTGGTGAATAATTCGTTTCCTAGGTACATGGGTTCAAGTCTCTAGAGACATGATGTAACTCACATGTTGTAGCATTTATGAAATAGTTGTCTAGTGTAATCTATAGGGAGTTTGTAATCTATAGTTATATCTGGTCTTCAAAAAAAAATTGTTTATAATTTTATCAATAAAAAACTAAATTACAATATAACAAATTGAATTAAATAAATTATTATTTTTATTACTTTTAATTGAGTTAAATTAATTTTTATTATTAATTTTTAATATAATATATTTTATATTTAATTGATATTTACATGTTTTTAAAAATATATCTTCAACATATATAAAATTACACAATTTATTAGAAAAAACAAATTTTTTCCATAAAATTTATATATAATAAAACTCAAATAATTATAAAGTATTTAAATATTAAAAATCAATACTATTTTTCATATATTTAAAAAATGAGAAAGAAAAACATGAAAACTAAATCTACGTGAAATAGATGAATTTGTTAATCATTTCATTTATGGGTTTTTTATAAATAATATTTAATAATAAAAACAAAAAAATATTACATAAGTTTTTATTAATTTTATTATATAATTAAATATATTTTAATTTTATATTTATTCGATTTTTATTTAAAAATTTTCTGTACAACCATTTTATACAATTTTTATTTATTCATTTAAATTAATTTTTTGGGAGGGCCTTGACACCATTCATTTTAGTGTATTCACTTCATATAAACGCACAAATATACCATAGAACTGTTTCCGTAAATATTAGAAAATAAAGGGGAAATAGATATTATAATATGTTTCTGTGAATATTAGAAAATAAAAGAGAAATAGATATTCTAATATTT
>APFE031040157.1:0-12520 GCA_000404065.3 Pinus taeda
CTGACCTTTGTGGTCCTTAGTGAATGCAAATTCAACAATGCACAGATGTATGAGGAGAAGACACAGGCACTAAAAGAGAAAGAGGAAATGTAATTGCGTAGCACAAACCTAAAATCAGTTATTGAACAAGCCTACAAGACAATTCCATAATTGCATATCCTAGACAATGCATAGGCCAAGAAGAAAGTCAAGAAGTTAGTTGTTGCAGTGCGTGACACCAAAGATGAGGTTGGGTGCATCAATTTTGAATTCTAGATGCAGATATATGAACTCAAGCTCAAGCTTCAACCAACCATGCCACCATAATTTTTGGAACAAAGAGGCGCAACTATAAAAGAGTCCATGGTTCAACTAGATGTCACAGTTCAGGGTTGTGACTAGTTATTCAATTAGGCAATGGGATTATTGGATACACTATAAGATGACCCTACACTACAATAATTGAACATAGAGATCAGGGAAGTGCAACAACAATATGATGAGATAGGCACAAAGGCACGGGCGTTGGCGCTAGTCCAATGCTTTGCGCGCTTGCAGGAAGGTAAGGAGATTTTGATACAGATCCAGGAGTTGTAGAAAAAGCAATCCTTTCTAAGAGACTGGCTTCATCCTTGGATAGAGGAAGCCAGCCAACTTTCATTGAACATTCATGAGAAGTTCAAGGCCATGTAGCAGACCCAGAGGACTACGCAACTTGTAGTGGAGGGGCCAACAACAGAGAAATTGGTCGAGGAGGTACATCAAGCAGTAGAACAGAGTACCGTGGATCTTCAAACATTGACCAAGGCAGTCAACAAACTCTTCCAGAAAGTGGAACAACCAATTAAGTGACTCGAGAGCGAGTCACCATCTTTGTGTTGGGGTCTTGTTCGGATGGGGTCCCCAGGGGTAGAATTGAGTTAATCTTGTCAATTTTTTAAAGAATAGTGTAAAGAAATTAAAGTATCCATTAAATGTGGATGCAGAGCGCACAGATAGATAGGAGTCAAAGGGGTCTTAGCCCCTTGTTTTGGTCGTTTTTTGGATTCTCCCATGGTCTGTGGATCATGGTATTGTATCAAGGGAATCTTTAAATAGTCGATTCATAACAAGTCTTAGATAAATTTTGATGGAGAAGAATAGAAAGATGAAAGAATAATGTTGTAAGGGATTGATAAATAGGAAGATTTGTTCTTGTCAGTAGCAAAGGAAAGGCTTTGTAGCTAAGTGTGTCGAGGCCTGGAAGAGTCCACAGCTGAGTGTGTGGACCCTTGCAGTTGAGTGCGCGGGTATTTGAAGTCTTCACTGAACTGATTCTGATTAATAAAGACTGATTTTGGGTTGGAATTACTTGCATTTGTGATTTATCTATTTATTTGTTTATTCGTTTATCTCACTTTGAATAATATTTCTTGAAATAATGTATCTTACCTGTGCAAATTGGGTTAAGTGAATATGGTTATGCTTAATAAGATGATTAAATGATGTACACAAAATTATATATCTAAACTCAGTTAGTTTCAGGTAAGGAATATAGGTTTGTGCGACAGTATATATAGATCCCAGAAACCCTATAAGACCTGTCCATGTGCGTGAAAGTAGCAGTTCTAAATTCTTAGGGTCTGAATAAGGAAATTGATTGCTTTCGTGAAGGATTGAAGGTAGTTAGGGCTCAGTTCAGGGTTTAATCTCTATAGAAAGGTTAGATCTGCATGGAAGCAAATATAAGGCACTGAAAGACATCACACTAGTCTCTGGATGCAGAAATTTGGTTCTTGCATCCCCTAATACTGCTTCGGATGAGACTGCAACCTGATCTACACAAGTTGTTTACAAAAGGGCTAGAAGTGTATGGTTTTGTTAGTTGGTGCAACTAACTCTGAACCTAGGTCAGGAAGCCAACAAATCTCATTACCAACCAAAGCACAATTTATTTTTTGGGACTAACAAAAAATGTTAGTAAAGAAAGTGACTAATCCCTACTTCCCTTGCGTCTTCTAGACGAACCTAGGCTTGCATATGAAAACCCTCTTGAAAATATTTGAATTTCCATCTCCCTCATTAAACTCCACATAGTTTAATAGGAAAAAGTAATTGTCCCATAATCCACAAACAAATTTATTTTTCCATGGAAGGAACAACCAACACCTAGTGTAATTAAAGGGATATTGAAAAGGATCATCACATATCCAAATCTTATCACACTTGTACGTTCACATTGTCTCACACACTAAGCCTCCATACACTTTGTACTCAAAGACCATCCATTTTTGGACCTTTGGTTACTTAGTCTCTTTTGGCTTAACAAGTCACCCCATAAGTGAAATAAGTCTCTTTAGAAACAACTATAACTTGAAAAAAATATGTTTCCCCATAGGGCCACAAAAAAAAATTAGTTCAAGTTAGGAACATTGGGGGTAGGCACCCCATAAGTTTCCATGGTCATGATTCACCAATGAAACATAGTTTTTGACTTTCTAGGGAGCTTAAAAATACTTCAATAGTTCCATGGAAAAGAAAACCTGAGCATGGCAGAGACCTGATTCATAGGGGGTTCATCTTAGGCCTAGTGCATGTGGTACTCTTTGGGGCTACCTGACCCATTTAGTGCTCAATAATTGTAACCGATTACTAAGAAGCTAAAGACTTGAATTCTCGCGTGGAATGAAGATACTTAATGGCCAAAACTAGGTCATCCTTCCCTATAGATAAAAGTGCAAGCAACACTCAATCCTCATTACCATTACCTTGGTTGATTCCTCAGTTGTTGGAAGGCATCGCCAGTTCTTTCAAGAAGTTGCCCCAGAACCCATCAGAGGTTATCTCTATAAGACCCAGTTACTTTGAGAGTGAACATGATGATTAGGTCTTCATAGGTCCATTTATCATACGTAACAAACAAAAACCGATTTTTGTTTGCTTGGCCACATAGTTTAATTAAAGGAAAATAAATCATTGATATTTTCACTTTTCTTTATGTATGTGATCCATTTTTTGCATTAAAATATATATATATAATATATAAATAATATATAATAAATATATATATATTATATTATATATATATATATTATAATATATTAATTTCCCATCACAAAAATCAAAGTAGCGCATAATCTAAATCTACATCATAGGGGACCCCATGACTCCCCATCGATCTAGGCATTTCTTAAACCTCCCCCCATTACTGACAGGCGTACCAGGACTCTCACCATTTAGGCAGAGAAGACATCATCCAGCCACCATTATTAGATCCTCCTTTATTGGTGCAACGTTTCTTGGAACTCCTCCACGGCAAGGGATACCCTTCACCACTCCTGAAGGATCCCCGCATGCTACCTCCTTTGGGAGTGCACACATTTCTCCTTTGGAAAGTCCCCGAGATACCCATCAAGGTAATCCTCTCGTGACATCCCCACAAGGGACTCCACCCCACATAGTTGTTCAGAATCAATTTGCGATAGAAGAAAATGCACAGATCTCATTTTTAGCTTCACTAGATCTCCTAGTTTTAGGCAAGCTCACAAATTACCCAATCGAACATGGGAAAAATTAGACAGACATGCCCACAAAGCTCCCTTCAGATATTCCAAAAGTTCACGGAAAGCAAGGCAAAAACCCAGGGAACCACGTCATGGCATTTCACCTGTAGTGTTCATCTAACAGTATGTTGAAGCCCCAAAAATCAGGTCTACAACAAGGGGGATACCCACCCGGTTCGGACCTTGGAAGCAGCTCCTTTGCCATTTGGGATGGTGGGTCCCACTGGGGATATGGGACCAGTTTCCCAATTCATGTGTGCGTGTGTTGAGAATTGATATTTCCTTTCTAATCATTTCTAAGTAAAATGCTATTATTCCAAATCTAACTTAACAACATGCAATTGTATTCTAATGAATATAAATATCTAATTCTAAAAAACTAACCCGAGATTTAATCCTTTAGTTATGCGATCTAAAATAATTTCTAATGGAAATTGGTAATAAATATCATTTAATTTCTATGAGAAAAGAGTTCAATAAAGATAAATCGTTTTGTATAAAAAGTTAGATGAAACAATTGTGAAAAGCGTATCGCATAATAAGTCACTCATATATTAAGCAAAAATAGAATAGCTATCACCGTACAAAAGTGCCAAATGATAACTCAAGCATTCAAGAATTCATACATAAATAACTAAATATGAATATCACCTTAAAACATAAGCAGAAATCATTAAGAGATAAAAGTACCATTTATAACAAGTTCTACTCATGAGCTTCAACAATAATGATTTATCTCTTCTTAATTCAACATCTACTAAGAGTACAAAAGTTCAATTTCAGTAGTAGATATTAACACAGATATCAATAAATCTTGTTCCATTCATTCATCAAAACCTCCTCGGAGGGTGCAGATGTGCATGTTCCGAGGACAAGTTTTTGACAAATTTTAGGACCCTTCTCTAAATGCATGAGAAGGGTTAAAATACTACTAGCTAAATCTAAAAATAGTTTACTACAAAAATATAGGAGGTGGTTTAAATGACCGTCCTCATTTTAGGCAAAAATAAAGCAAAACTAAAACTAAAACTAAATCTGGCAATTAACTATCTATGTATCTGTTCCTTGTAGTCACAAGCATCCAGCATTGGCTTGAGGAGAGGGTGCTCGCCGACCTCTGACTTTAGCTGTCCTGCGAAAACAGAATCAGCAAGTGCTGGCGCCATCTTCTCGGCAAAGTTAGTGATGCATTTGAGAGTCATGCACTGGCTGTGTGGTTTTACCAAGTACTTCTAGTAAGAATCCCAATTCAACTTGGTTAACCTTTTGATATACTATGTTCTTTCTTGAGCCTTTTGTCTCCAGCTTGCCTGTAGATGCTGTGTAAATGATCAAATATTTAAATACCATTTTAAATGATATCTCTGGTACATCCACTGGTTTTTAGAGCTCTACTTTTGCCTTTAGCCTTTTAACACTCTTTCTACAAATTTCCTTGCTTACAGGTGACTGAGTGATCAGATGCTTTCCATTTTGAGGGGTTTTCCCTAGCTAAGTGCTAATCGTGCATCGGAAACTGCCTCCATTTCTCGATCCGGGCTTCCCTGGTGCTATTTTTCACCTCTTGCAGGTTTTTTTCGCCTTTTGCGCATTTTTGTTAGAGGGTATATATACCTTAAATTTTGTGAAATGAATGACCCAATGAATCCTTGACCCTGAGTCTTAAATTGTCTGTTTGTTATCTCAGCACTATCCAGTACCCATTTGACCATGTCTGTGTATGGAAGAATCTTGGGCCTCGCCACTATCCGGTGCAAGAACAAGCATGCTAGTTCTGTAATTGACACCTCAAACAACCCACGTGAGTCTAGAGTTGCTATAACCTCCATTTCTCTGGTATTTTCTTCCTTGAGTAGGATGTGCATGCCTTCCCAAGTAGTAACATCGGCATCTCTGTTACAGGTGGTGTCTATGTATAAGGGCGTCATTTCTTTGTCTTCAGAACTCGGAGCTTTTCCCTTCTTTCCCATAATATTCTGAACACTGCTATGTATACCTCTCTGCTTTTCGCTCCTGCAATTTACAAATGAGGAAAGAGTAATGATAAGAAATAAGGTGATGGGAAAGCTTTAAATGCCGAAATCATATAAAATATATCACCCTACGTGAAATGGCCCTTCGACCAGATGAAATCCATATTTCATTAATGATCAGCAACTAACTCATTAAGTTAACATTAATGCGCATAACTGGGCATCGATTTATGGAAAATATTTTTAAATGACGAGCCCTGCAGATCTGCGATAAAGCGATAAAGCGATTTGCTTCGCAATATCGAATATTGCAATATCGTTGATCCATTGCGTGTGATAATCATCTATTACCATATGTTTCTGCGAAATGCAATTTGCGAGATGCATCATCATGTATCGGCAGTTTGAGGTTTTTCACCTTAAGTGATATTTGAGACATATGAAACTGTGATGCGATGAGTGTCTTCAGTGCGTGATCTCGCATCGTGATTTCACAATCTTAGGAGTTTGTTGATAGAATTTTATTCATTACCTTTTGCGATGCGACATTTTATTATTGAGAGAACAATTTTGTTTGAACTTATCATAAAACTTAAGTCTTTTTTATTTTTCAGGTATTCTCCTAAGTTTATGATATTAAGATTTATTCTAAAACGGAATACAAGTACTAATTTATTTTTTTTAATTTTTCAATAAAGGGTCTACACTTATTTAGTATTAGTAATAAAACTAAATAAGAAGGGGGTTGTTGTTGGCCACAAAAATTGGCAATTCACTTAGAAGAAATAGTTATCTCTATTTTTCTTTTGATTTTCTAAACTTCCAAAACAGAAGGCTTTTCCAGAAAATCAAACTTTATTATAGAAAGATAAAGTACACCATGCTTTCAGTTGTCAATGATAGTTTTTTTCTTTTATGTTAACTTTGATATTTTACTTCCTAGAGCTAGTCATTGTATTTACATCAGCCACTACTTGGTTTATAAAGATAAAAACAAAGTTCTCTTTGTAAATCAGTTTTAAATATGCTCATTTGTCGTAGGTAGAGCCTCTGCTGCCAACAGGCATTTATAGCCTCGACAGGGTTACCTGTTACCCAACAATGATCATGTATCCTACTTGGAGAAATATACGATTTTCAAAGGGAAATCCATATCCACACTTATTGCTTTTATCTTCTTTTAATTCTTAAAGAAAAATGCCTTGGTTTGGTAGCCAAATTATGACAATGCCACTCATTTGATTTATAACTTTGTTGAACAAGCTGGCTCGTGATGAGACCCCTTGTCTTTTGATTGCAACAATCTTGAGTCATTTCCTTGTTGTGGTATGCAGTTTTGGCAAATTCAGCAAGCTATAATATCTTATGATCATGATAAGTCAGTTCGTGATGAGATCTCTTATTCTTTAAGTTTAAGGTGTATCACTAGATTATTCCTTGAAGCTCGTAATTCTCTAGGTGGCGAGGAAGTCATTGTTTCCTTAAGAATAGCTCTGGACGACAATTGTAGAGTTTTTGGAAAGAGCTTTTCTACAGAAAATCTTCATTTTTCTTTTTGATTCCTTTCATTTGACTAATATAAAACAAGTTCCCACTAAAGGTTGCTTTTTATCAAAATTTGTAAGGTTGAAACTAGTATCATTTTCAAGTTTATAGCCTTTGACTATACCTTTCTATAATAATGACCAATTTTCCAAATCAGTTCTATTTATACAAGTGAAAAACAAAATCTAAAAGAAATTTTTGTCTTTTTCATGAATTCCAAATGCAACCATTTACAACTGGTTTTATTATCAAAATAAAGGAAAAGCTAATTTACAAAAATAGAATAATGATCTCCTATGGAAAGTATTTTTTGAGGATCAACCTGTTAACAGGTAAAGATTCTCTTTTTCCTGTTAAATCTTGTAACATAAAAGTAGATGGACCTATGATTTCTGCAATTTGGAAAGGGCCAAGCCACATTCATTGAAATTTGGTATGTTTTCCCTTTTCCTCGTGAGCCTTATCCCATTTTAAAACTAGGTCTCCAATCTGAAAGTCCTTTCTAGATATCATGTTTGAATCAAAAGAAGCCTTTACCAATGCTTGGTGATGAGCATGAGTTATTTTAGCCTGTTCTCGTTGTTCTTCTAGCTTAAGAACTTGCAACTACCTTAGCTGTAAGGAAGAAGTCGATGTTTCATCAATAAATTGAACTAAGGCCAAAGAGGGAATCGTTATATGAGTTGGAAGGACCACTTCTTTCCCATAAACTAAATTAAAGGGACAAGTTCCAATGGAGGCTTTCTGCATTATTTTGTCTGCCCATAGAGCATATATTAAGGATTTGTGCCAATTCTTATGATTTTGATCGATGGTTCACTTAATGATTCTGATTAAGTTTTTATTTGTTGATTCAACTAACCCATTCCCCTGTGGGTAATAATTGGCAGAGTATTTAAGCTTAAAACCTCTTTTGAGTGTGAATTCAGTCATAGCATTGCTAGAAAAATACAATGCATTATCAAACATTAAAGCAGAGGGTAAACCAAACCTGGTGATTATGCACTGATCTATGAAATCAATGATGTGTTTGGCATTAGTTGTTTGAGAGGAATTGCTTCTACCCATTTAGTAAAATAATCTGTAGCTGTAAGGATATACCTATGCTATTTCAAAGAGTCAGGAATGATCTCACCTATTATATCCAATCCCCATTGATCAAAAGGTTGATCGATATTGACTAGTTGCAAAGGCAACGATGGTTTCTTTTGTCTTCCTGCAGCAGTTTGACAAACTTGACATTTCCTTACGTAGCTATGCGTGTCTTTGAATAGTGTAGGCCAATAATACCCTACACGCAAGATTTTATGTGCTATAGCGTCTCTATCATAATGTCCACCTACTGGTCCATCATGGAGTTCCTACAACACCTTTTCAGCTTCAGATTTCTCAAGACATCTAAGGAGGACAAAATCGTAATTCATCCTCAAAAGTACTTCATTCACGAGTTGACATTGCTTAGCCTTCAATCTTAGGGCTCTTTTCTTTGTATAATCTAGGTTTGAAGGAGCATATCCATTCTTTAGATAAAATATGATATCAGCATATAATGATTCAATATCGTTTAGGCTTACCTCATATGTTTGTACTTCTCAAGATATAATTTCGAAAATGAGTGATGCTCCAGCCAACATTTTGCAAAAACCTTGACCTTTTACAATATTTGCTAGTTTAATTTAAGCGTCGTATTCTTGTAAGGCAGTAACCCAATTTGCTCTTTTCTCACCCAGATCTTTTTGTACTAAGAGATTTCTTACCGCTAGGAACGGTACTATGATTTTTGTATGGGTTTTAAGTAGGAAGGGTTTGAAATGTTTGATCACTTTAAAAATAGCATAATCTTGTTTCTCCACGTCATAATAATTTAGTTCGGCCCCTTGCATATTTGAACTGAAAAAGGCAATTAGGACTTCTGCCTTGTCTCGATTTGCTTGAGTGAGTATAGAAGCATATGATTTATCAGAGGCAAATGTGTACAAAATGAAAGGATCGAGGAAATTTGGAGTTGCTAAAGATGGGTCGTTTACAATCGCTTGTTTAATCAGATTGAATGCTTCATATTCCTCTTGACCCCATTTGAAGTTTGAATTCTTTTTAATCGTTGCTTGCAAGGGAGATACAATCCTTGAGAAGTCCGGAATGAATCTCTTAACAAAATTAATTTGGCCAAGGAAGGATTGCATGGATTTCTTGTTGTGAGGTAAGGATTTTCAAAAATCTCCTTGATTCTATCAGGATCAATATGGATTCCAGATTTTGACACTATAAATCCAAGAAGTTTTCCTTCACTTAATGCAAAAAAGGACTTTTTTGGATTAAGTGAAATCCCATACTTTAGGAAACGTTAGAAGATCTTCTTTATGTCTTTGAGATGATTACCATGTTTTTTGGAATATATAGTTATATCATCCAAATAGATTACTATTGATTTGTTTACTAATCCCTTAAATGCGATGTCCATGGCCCTCTGAAATGTGGCTCCAGTATTGATCAGACCAAAAGGCATCTTTTGATATGCATAAGTACCCCATTTGGTTCTGAACATGGTCTTTAATCGATCGTCAGGATGGACCAAAACTTGGTTGCAGCCGAAGAAACCATCCAAAAAGGACATTAATTCTGATCCTACAACTGCTTGCAATATTTGCTCCATGGGAGGCAAAGGAAAATTATCCTTTTGGGAGGCTTTGTTAAGATTTTGAAAGTCAATGAAAATTCTAATGTCTCTGTTTTTCATTCTAACGGGAACCATATTAGAAACCCATCTAGAATGTTGAATGGGAAAAATGATCTTGGCTTTCAATAATTTATTGAGCTCAGACTTAATTTGATTTTCTAGATTAGGATGGATCTTTCTTAGCTTTTGCTAGACAGGTTTTTCATCGTTTATCATTGGGATAGTATGTTGAATGACAGAAGTGTCGTAAGTCTTAAGGTCATCATAGTTCCAAGAAAAGACACTTTTGTATTGTTTCACGAGACTAACATATGCTAATCTTTCTTCAAGAGTTAGGCCAAGACCTAGGTTGATATTTTACGGGTTAGTATCAATTCCTAGATTTACTAATTCATATTTCATAGTTGAACTTTGAAGTTTTGAATTGGTAGATATTTTGAATCGGTCTTTCAAATCATATAGGTCTTCCAATCTAACTACTAATTTTGGCATAGCATTATTAGTACTATCTTGTTGCAACTATTCGTCATGTTGGTCCTCATCAATTATCTGATTAGTGTAAGATCCCTCTGATTTGAGGAAGCTTACAGTATCAGGATCATCGTTGAAAATTCTCCAATTGGTAATGTTATCAGGAATCAAGGGTCTAAAGATCAATTCGATTGAGAATCTATCTAGGCTATAGTCTTCTGAGGGAATGAGCTGGGAGGCTACGTTTGCCAAGAGGTTAACACTAGCATTTTGGAGTCTGGGAATTGATGAAATATTGAATTATATAAAATGTTCAGTCAGATTTTGCACTAAAGATTGATAATGCTTTAAATGACCTAATAGACAGTGTATAGTATTTCCTACCTGTCTAATGAAAATTTTAGAATCTCCAAAGACTTGTAGATACTTGGTATTTAACCCAATTGCCTTGTATAATCCTTGGACTAATGCCTCGTATTCTGTAGTGTTATTGGTGCAATCAAACTCGAGTCTACAAGTTAGCATAGTTTTGTTTCCCTCTGGACTAACTAATACACATCCTGCTCCTTCTCCCTCGTTAGACTTAGAACTGTCAAAAAATAACTTCCAAAATAAATATTTATTTATAGGACTATCTATAAAATTGACACATTTGGAACTATCCATTTGAGAAAAATTTTCTACTTGAGATAAAACAAAATGTTCTAAGTAAGGTGAAGTATGAGCATTAAAATTTCCTAAGAAAGAGTCAACAAAATAGTTGCCAATTGTATTGTTGTTGTATGCTACAGGTTCATTTTCTCCTTCCAATTCTATTACTATGTATTTTTTACGTCTTTCTCACTCAGCCTTTATCTGATTTGGCTTACCATTGTAAGGGAGCCACATATGCGACTAGTCGGTTACAAAATATCCATGAAGCTTTTCAGACCAATCTCTGCTAAGAATTAAGCCATTAAATTATGGAATGTATGCAACTAAAATATCGATAACTTGACATACCTTTGGGTTAGATGACAGCCTTATGGTAACCTGATTTAGTTCACCAATCACTTCAACTTGCGACTCGTCCAGCTGAACTATACGTACTGCAAATTTTTGAGATTGAACGATCAACTTTGCACATATTGATTTAGGTAGGATATTAGCTAAAGCTCCTGAATCTATTAAACAATATGCAATTTTTTGTTGAAAACTTCATAAGTAAGAAGAAATGGGGGAGTATGAGATCTTGACCTTCCTCCAATTAGAGCGATATTGTTTGGATCAACTTTATTAGTCACATTAGTTGGAGTTCTTCCCATCTCGTGAGAAGCTTGCGAGATTACAGTGGCAAGCAAAGGTGCAACAGGTATTACGTGTAACTCTTTCAAAATTATCTTTCGTTGATGTTTTAACTTACTCAATTCATAAAAAGTAATGTTAGCCCTAGTCTTCTTCATATCTTCTACAATATTATATTCCATCTCATCATAAACAACCAATGTTTTAGATGGAGTTGGTGAATCCGTTTGGACTGGGCTTGTTTGAGTCGCTTTGGGTGACGTTTTCTTACCTGCGACTTTATCCTTAGATGTTGAGCTTCGCTCTTCGGCTTAGGAGTAGGTTGTGGAGGATCGAGTTGATTTCGACTTCTAGTACTGGCTGGTGATGCCTCTTGATCCTCTTCATCTGGGAGGATGAAATCCCACATTCCCTATACTTCTACAACTTCTTCTTCATCAGTAGGCTCCTCATTAGAAACTTCCTCTTCTTCTTCTTCTAATTTTGCATTTGTATTGGCATTGGGAGGCTTAGAATCAGTTGATGGATTTTTCCTATAAGGCCTGTATGGCTTTTTTGAAGAAGTCTCTACTACCTGTTTCTTAATGTCAACCATTTCATTAGACATGGTTTTCAAAACTTTCTACAATCCTTCTAAATCAAATGGGTCTTTCGATTGTTTTTCTTGGGATCTTCTTTAAAAGTAACCTTCTTAGATTTTTGTTCGTCAATGGAATTATTCTTTTCTGAGGCTATGATATGTTTCTCTACCACTATTGCTTCTTTCATATTTTCAGCTAAAGTTTTTTTGGCAGCCCTATCTACGAAGATTTCTATGTTTGATGGTAGAGTAGATATGTACCATTCACTTCGGACTTCTTCGCTAGCAGGGAAAATTTTAAGAACACCCCCTAAATTTATAAGTATAATAAATGGGTGAATCTTCATGGTATATAGGAAAAATGGAAGGCGATTTTATCAATAATATAATATGTATATATAATTTTTTGGCGAATCTCTCACCAAGCATGGCGAATATTTTACTCAATTAAAATCTTGTAATATCTTGG
>APFE031040168.1:0-14121 GCA_000404065.3 Pinus taeda
TTATTAGTCCCTGCCTCCGGCATAGCAGGGACTATAGCGTTCGATAAGACGTTGACAAGCTATTAAATTACGGGTTGGCCATGTATTTTTGCGGGTTATTCATTACTTAACCAAAGTTTATGCTGAACGTTTTGCTCTCCAAAAAACTTTAACCAAAGTTTTTGGTTTACCCTCTTATTGCCCGCCTCACTTCGCCCGATGCACGCACAATTTAATTTATCCTAAGTTCTTTCTCCCTCACTTCGCCGGATGCGCCCACAATTTAATTTATCCTAAGTTCTTTCTCACCTAAGTTAACAGCATCCGGCCCACAATTTAATTTATCCTAAGTTCTTTCTCACCTAAGCTAATAGCATCAAAGTTTAGACGTTTGTTCATTTGCATGTTGAACACCTGTCAGAGCCTGTGTTTACCACCCAAGCTTACACAGGGTATGGAACCTTGTCAAAGCTTATATAACAAGCACAAAAAACCCTGAGAAGAGCCTTCCACCTTTGTGTACTCGTTCCTCTAACTCTGGTGAGTTCTTTTGATCTACACTGAAGCCATAGCCTGCATTGTTTCATCGTGATGTCTCTGCATTGTTTCATCGTGATGTCTCTGTCCGACAAGCAGAGAACCCGATAAGCAGAAAACCCTGCAAGGAGCGAGGAGCCTTCCACCTCTGTGTACGCGTTCCTAACTTTGGTGAGTTCTTGTGTACTCGTTCCTAACTCTGGTGAGTTCTTTTGATCTACACCAAAGCCATAGCCTGCATTGTTTCATCGTGATGTCTCCGTAGTCTATAAACTCAAATATTGTGTTGCTAGATCGCAGTGCCGAGTACTTGCAGGGACTTGCTGATTACAATAACATAGAGTTCTAAACATGTATTCAGAAATTATGTGACTCATCAATGGGTATTAGTGACGGCATTGTGAGTCAGATTTGCTGTAATCTGCTTTTCTTTCTTTCATTTTCTCTGCTTCTTTGAGTCTGTAGAACGGCGTTTGTCAGAATCTTCATTTTTTGATGGAAGGCTGGCTTTCGTGCCTTCTCTTTCTTCTCTTTTCTGTCAACCGACGCTGTTTCGAAGTCAGTAAAAAGTTAGGTTTTCATTGATATTCTGCCTTGCGTTGACGGCTTTTAGTGTGATATGAAACAGGGCGTCTTTCTTTCACGTTTCTGTCACTTGGCAGTACGTCTACAAGATTTTGTTCGTCTCACTTGACAGAATGTTCTTCGACCCCTCTGTAGCTAGAACATGCGCTTCTTTTGCTATTTCCGCGCTCAAAGTAGCACGGTAGGTTTTGCTTATTTCCGTCTATTGGGGGATGGAAATTCCAGACATCTATAAGTCTTATCAGCGAGGGAGGCTTCGCGGCATTATCTTTGCGAGACCAAATCCGACTTCTGTCAACTGAAAACTTGGTCGATTGACGAAGACACGCTTCTTGAGAACTCTACTATTATTTCTATTATAAAATATCTCTATCAATTAATGTTAGTCGTGTTTCTTTAAATCTTTGAAAGCGAGGATTCTGCCTTACCCGCATCCTATTATATCTCAGGAAGGTTCTTGATGTAATTTCAGTTGTTTAGTTTTCGTCATTAGATTATTTTTCCCCGAGATCGGCGTAAAGTTACTGCTTCATTAATCGCTGCAGAGGTCATTTATAGTACTGTTGGAATATTATTTAATATTATCAAATACCTGACCAATAATCTTATCGAAGACAGTGCTTTCCATTGTCCTATCATCTGATACCTGTACATGTAGATCTAGGTCCACGGCTTCTATAATTACAATAATAAATTGTTACTGCGTAGCTAATTAATCCTGAACCTCTATCTCTTTTTGGTTTTTCCTTATAATTACGAATTTATACGTTCAGCACACACTATATATATATATAGATATATATATTAAATAATTAAAATTTCATAGTTACCAAATTGCGCTAAGCAAAAAAAACAAAAAAAGCAACAATACTAATAGAATATCAAATAGTTCGATAAAAATTCGATCCCGTTCACAGCGTGAAGTAATCAGAAGAGCCAAAATTCATGCTTCATAATTTATGCACAAGGATTTGTTAATTCGCGTGCATAGAATGTGTGCAGTTCCTCCTAAACACAATTAATCAACCATTAATTGTGAGTTGGGAAATGTTTTATTTTCCAATTTGTGTTGAAATTTTTTATTTTTCAGTTTGAGAAAACAAGAAAGTAAAGAATATGAGAAAATAAGAAAGCAAAGAACCTGAGCTGAACTGTAAAATAAACTGAGCACATTTTATTAGGAATACTTGATTTTTTAAATATTTTTATATTAGTGAAGACATTTAAATAAATAAGTTTTAAATTTTTAAATATGGTATTAAATTATAAAAAAAAATATTTAGATAATTTTTGAAAATTAAGAAAAAAATTTAAAAAAATTGAAAAGAAATATGGTTTTCCTTAATGAATTGTAGTTTTTAAAATTAATATAAAAAAATTATTAGAATTATATATAAATATATATATATAATATATAATATATTATTATATATTATATATATTATAGATATAATTAATTTCCAATGAAGGGAAGAATGAACCTAAATTAGATATCCAGATCTTTGAGATGTATACTGTAATTTTTTTTACAAATTAAAAAATTCAAGTAAATTTTTATTATATCAATTGGAATTAGAATCCCGAATCAAACATGGTAACTATTTATTTTCAAAAAATTATTATCCAATTCTGTTTTAAAAAACAAAACGTAGACTTAGTGAAAAATAAAACTCGTTGATAATAGTAACCATTGATTCGCTGCCAAATTTTTGTTACTCGACACTCCCACAATTCAGATTTTATTAATGGTCTGCTAAATACAACTTAATTCTTCTTATTTCCAAGGCATTAGAACATATTCCACTCTCTGTCGGTTAATGATACGGGGGGGCCTGTTCTCCTGGTCCACTACTCTCTGCTCCCCGAGTGGAAGACCGGCGATTGAAAATTTGCGTCGATTCGATCTGCTATAGCTGAGTTTCATTAATAGTCAAAATGGAGGATGTGGATTATTTTATGACGTGCGGTGACGGATTTCGGGAGCTTTTGTCTAAATTCCTTATGCACGATAATAATAACTACCTCCTTCATTTAAGCATTTAAGCCTATAACATACACATAATATCTAATTCTTTTAGTAAAACTTCTGGCAAGGTCTCCGCAGTCTACCTTATCTGCAGTTGGCAGTTGGTCCAGGGAAAGCTCGAAGGGTCCTTCACAGGTCTTATCCCCGCCAATAACTCCTTTGACAGAGAATACTGATGCATGGGATTTGCTCTATGCAGCGGCTGGCGAAGTTGTCACGCTGGAGATGGATGGAGCTAATCCAATATCCACATCTCCAATGCATGTTTAAACCAAACAGTTCTATGATCTCTTAATATGCTCAGTAATATAGTTCCAATACGAAAAATGTGGAAGTTGAAATGAATTTCACCCTGAAGTGCATGTGGTTGTGGAAGTAACTATGATGAAGTTTTGAAACTAGGCTGTAAGGTAGGTTTCATAGACTCAATTTTGAAATTCCTATTATGCTCTTATTGATATGTTAGTACATTTTATTAGAGATTTGGGAGTGGGTAAGGTTTCTAATATTCTTGTTTAAATGTTGTACATATTAAGGTAACTTACTTTAAGTTGCTCTTCTGTTTATAGAGATGGTTATATGAGTATTTATTATTCTATGTATTGAATCATGTGTATCATGGCTTTGATATGGAAATCATGGTGTAAAAAAGATAATAAACGATATAATTGTTTTCTTTGCATCTATATTTTTTAAACAAATTAATGAGCACATTTTTGATGTTTTCTTTGCATCTATATTTTTTAAAAAAAATTAATCAGCACATTCTTGATGTGATTCATGAATTTGCATAAACTATTATATGTAAGTATCTCCATGAGTAATCATGTGCAAAAGTATTAAACTATCATATGTAATATCACCATCAGTAATCATGTATAAGCAAGTATTTCAACATTTCATTGTATAAAGTTAATTTTGGATGAGGTAAAATGGGTAAATGGAGAGCGAGTTTAAACCCAGCATGCTTCTCTAAGTCACTATATAGTTTAAGTTTGTATTTCAGGCACTCTCTGCGGAGGGCCTTTTTTCACAGTATAGATTACTTTTAGGCTTAGCTTTTACCTGCTCATGCTTCACGTTCTTCAGGTTGACCGATTAACATTTGCTACTGCTGTAGTTAGAGAAAAAAAGACATTTGCTACTGCTGTAGTTAGAGAAATTTTTTTTTACCAAGGTTCTTTGGTGCGCTTCTTCTGTTGTCCTCATGATTCAGCTGGACTTGTTGGATTGTCTACTGTCTCCAAGATACCTCTACCTTATCTTCCAGCATATTGATTCTGGTCTGTTCATCTAAAGTGGTTATGGGAGAGGGAAATAAAAAGACGGGAAAGCATCTTCTGCTTCACTGGAGCTATTTCTCTCTGTGCCATATTGTAATTAATTATTCATTAATGTTTTATGCTTTAATGATTTCTAAATTGTGTGTTACATAATTTCTTGTAATAATTTTTTATAGATATTAGGAAATAATTATATTAGTAAATGATTTTGGCCAAAGTACATAGAGATATTATAAAAAAATATTACAAACCTTGTATTGAATATCATGATTTTGTAATTTTCTTTCGAGAGATTAACCATTTGTATAAAGTAAATTTTATAATTCAGAAACCCTGAATATTGAATTTACAAGGGAAGTCTGTCATGCTAAAATAAAATCATAATTACAAAATACAATTCGTTTTTGATAACAAAAACAATGGATTCCAATTTTGTGAAAATGTTGAAGAGTTAACCTGTAGGGAGACACAGGAAAGATATTTTATCTGTTCATATAAATGGATTGTATAGTTTTATATGTGTAAGAGTAAGAGTATAAGAGTAACAAATGAACAAAAAGGCGGAAAGTTTAAAAGAAATACGAAGGTTTCGAGAAAAACAATATCAAAACTTTTATCTTATTGCATAATCTGTAACTTGAAAGTTGTTTTACAATCTAAATAAACATATTTTGTAAATACAAAAAGCCCTATATTAGGGAGAACTACAATTAGAGGTATGTTTCAGGGCAGGGCTACCCTAATTGATGATGGAGAGATTTGCAAATTAACTCGAAGCTTCACCTTCTTGATTTGGAAGAGAAGGTTGAAGAGGCCATGGCTGCTTCCGACATGGGAGGTACAGAGAATCAGAATTCTGTTCTGCACTGGAAGAAGAATCGTTGCCCTAATCCCAACCATTTACTGCATGTAGGTCTGAACAAATAAAAGATGGTGGTTAATGATTTTCTGTTTGCAATGCAATTTTGTAGTATTGTTGTGGCAGACCCCGGCAGGGACTCCCGCCACGGCAGGGGCTCCCTTGTTATTAAAAAACAAAACAAGAAAGAATTCAGGTGGAATAAAATGAAATTAATTCACAAGTTTTTTTTCCAAATGATGTGGAGTTTCTGCTCCTACAAAGTGATTGACTTGTTCCCTGTAACCCACTATTCCCTTTCATGGCAACCAATAAAATTTAACAATATAAATCTATGAATTTTTTAAGACTTATTTTAATAAAAACAAAGATCTCTCAATTGTGAAAAAGAAAAGCCTCATCCAAAGGTTATGTGGATGAGCAATGTGAAAACATTGAGGGAATCTGAAAGCTCTTGGAGGTGACTTATGCGTCCATTGACTGGTTAAAATAACTTCGTCATTGACTAACACCTCCCTAAGTAAACTGATTGTAACGCATTCATCAAAATGCTGACTTTTTAAATCACTCTTCAATCATAAACCATTGACAAAAATATATTGTTGCCAGATAATGAGTTTTTGATAGAAATATACTCTTATTCAATGTTAACTCAAACAATCATGAGCATTAGTCACATTTTTTTGAGTTAGTGCCCCCATATCATTTACAGCAGAAACCATTCATTCTCCAATATATATGCCATATATTACTAATCTCAACCACAACGAAAATACAGGAAAACATTCTTCAGCCAAGAAGAGGCGTTGTCAGAACGATGAATACCAGATTCAAATCCAGAGCCTTAAAACAACTTTTAACTCCTGATCTAAACTATCCACCCCAACCCTAAAAAACAGGGTGTAAAGAATGTGTGGCTCCTGATTCTTTCAAGCGGAAAGAAGCACAGGGGGTGGCCTGTGATAGATTACCCTTCCCATCTTCTTCTGCATCTTTTGGCCTTTACCTCCCTTGTCATTTTCAGTCATCAAGTCTCCTGTTTTAACCGATGATGATTTGTCCTTGATGTTGTTGAAGGGCACCATATCTTCTATACTTAAGTTCCACTCGCTCTCCCACCGAGGTTGAGCGCATGCAAAACACAAAACACTTACTCTGCAATGCAAATCCAATCAATTAGATCAGAAACAATTTCTCACAGTAATCCTATAATTCTAACATACAGACAATTCGCTATTGTTATGAAACAAATGTGTTGCTGTGGCAGATCAAAACCTTAGGGGACTGATTAGTTGGCTCAGGACCTGCTGCTTCTGATCAGAACCTGATTTTGGAGGGTTATGATCATCGCCCGAGTACTCCGCCTGATCACACGCCAGATCTGCTGCAATAACGTGGGAATCCATATAATCTATGTATGTGCAGTGAAACAGATTCAACTTATACCATATGTTCCCAAATGACAGGCTTTTATGTTATTTGTTTCTTGAAAACCCAACCGCTGGGAAGGAAGCAACAACCCACTGTTTTTGGGATTTGAAATACAGCAGCGTGAGATAATGATGAAGAATAGGAGATGGTAAACTGCGGTAGACAACCCCAAACGCAATACAGTTGGGGCCCCTTGTTTTGCGTTGTTTGGATCCAGCCCACCTGCATCCACTAAACTACTCGCTTCATGCGTGTTTCAAGTGGACTCAGGAGAGTGGTAAATAAGATGATTTTATTTTCGATAAAGATTCAAAGTTTCGTTTTACTGTTTATTTTTTCAAAAAATTATAATAAATACCATCATTTTATTTTCTGACCATGGTGGTCTTTTCAATGATTCAAAGTTTTACCAAAGGGAAAAAACTATAATTATAATTATTTAAATTAACTAAAATATTTTAGATTAAAATTTTATAAGTTCAGTTCTCAGTAATGATGAACTCTCACTTTCAATTCTAATTTCTTTTGAATATAGCAATAATTTTGAGTAGATTAAGACACAATAATGAATATCCTTATTCCATGTCACACTAAGGCCTTGATAAGCTCTTTTGACACTTAATAGTAGACATAATCTAGAATCATGCTCACCTAACATGTAGCCCATCTACATAAGCTGATCTATGAAATGATTGCTTTTAAGACCATGCTTAATTCACAATTTAAAAGATCAATCCATTAAAAAAAGTTATGTGGTATCTTGTGTTCTATGTTTTGCTTACCAAGTAAAAAAATGTACGAATGGGCATTAGTGGCGTACCTTTGCTCTTCCCTGCGTCTTATTGCTCACCCTATGGAGAAGTGTGGAATCAATCATTATTAACTAACCGGTGCTACTCGCCATCGCTGACTGTCATTCGTTCACACATGGTACGAACACATACCTCCTGGGCACGTGGGATCACTAACTGCTCATGTCGAACTGGGCACGGGGTATTGTGAATGACCCTCACCAACTCCTATTTCCACCGCTATAGAATTATAAATGCACCCTTAATAGACCTTAAAGACAGTGTTGGGAAACGGGTTCTGACATCGGCTTTGGTGGTCAGCCGTGTGCATCATTTCTCCGGCTAACAAATTCCGATTCCGCGTTCATCAACCATGGCTTATGTCGATGCCACATGATCCACCATACACATGCTTATGCGCATGATAGATCCGCCATAATTGCGTTGACAGTACGCCATGTGTTTGGAGGTTATGGCATCTAGCATACATGAGGTTGTGAGCGGGCGAATAAAATTCAAATTTGAAATCGCATGCCATGCGTTTGGAGGTTATGGCATACATGAGGTTGTGCGCGGGCGAATAAAATTCAAATTTGAAATCGCTATGAAAAACCAACATATATATCAGCAACCTGTTGTAATCCATTCTGTAATTTACAGTTTCAGTATCCAGTCCGAAATACTTTCACTTTTAGAGATTTTTGAATTGTAATGGCGATCCCCGTGCTGCTGTTGCTTCTGTAAGTTTTGGGGAATGGAGATGATTACATGCTAGAGCCAACGCTGGATAGCAGAGAGAAAGAAGCGGTCTACAAGGTTCTGGAAGCCATCAATTCTGATATCGAGGGAACAACATTCATGTCGATTCCAATGGTGTGAAGCTTGCTGACTTTGGTTCTGCTAAGAGGGTTGATGATGAGGAGAAGTGCGAGGAGGCCCTGCAATTGAGGGGAACCCCTCAGTGGATGGCTCCAGAGAGGTGGTGAACCAGGTGGAGCAGGGGCCTGCTTCTGATATTTGGTCTCTCGCCTGCACTGTGCTTGAAATGGCCACTGGCAGGCCTCCATGGAGCCACGTTTCTAGTCCCCTCGCCGCAATGTATCGAATTGGATGCGCAGAGGAGCTGCCTGGGTTGCCTGTATGTCTTGCACCTCAGATTCGAGATTTCCTAGAGAAATGCTTTCGGAGAGATCCCAAGAAGAGGTGGACCAGTGCAGAGCTGTTGAACCATCCTTTCTTAAAAGAGGACTGCTCTGTTATTGAGGCAGAGGAGGCCATTAGGGGTCCGGGATCTCCAACTAGTCATTTGGATTTTAGGAATCACATATGGGATTCCTACTCTTCTCAAACGACTCTCATTCCGTCACTCAGCCTCCCAAGCCCAACTAGGGAACGCAATGCAGAGGTGAATAGATCAGTTGAGCAATGCCCAAGGCCTTCTCCCAGAGACAGATTGATGGCACTGGCCGCAGCTTGTAAATTTGAAGAAGTTGCTAACAGGCCTAATTGGATCACAAGCCTCCATGGTCCGTGGACTGTTGTGAGATCTTCCATAAGTAAATCTCCAACTTCAGATAAGCCTCTGTTAAAATCAGACATTTGTAATGGCTCCTCCATCCAGGAGCTTCCATTTACAGAAGAAAGGTGCAGTACCAGCTTCAAAGTTGTCGACTGGAAAGGGTTGCAGCCAAGAGGTGAACTAGATCAATGCTCACAGGCTATGGTCTCTGCAGCCCAATCTCAACATCAACATCAACCATCTTCCAGCACTTCTGCCAAGACTCTGCATCATAACTTGTTTTCGCTGGCTGAGGCATCCAATTCGACTGGTGAAGCTTGGGACTCGGATGGAAATTCATCTCAGAGGATTGTTGGTGGTGATCCTGGCATTCATGACAAATTAGTAATTGGAGAAATGCTTTATATGTTTGATGATAAGTCGAACTGTACGACTTGTGCACGAGCAACTTACTACCCCTGTTGTTGTATGCGCACTCCACAATTTTGTCATACAAGTATGATAAATCTGCAGTTGTATATTACCCGCAGAGCAGATCCAGACTCTTGTAATTTGCATTCAAAATTAATTCCAGTTGAATTTCTTTGGTTACACGATGTATGACTTCATGATTAGCGATTTAACTTAATTCCTGTTTGATTGACAATTTGACTTTATTCGGGTGGGAGGATTTTCCCTTGGATATTCACGTAAATTTAAAAGTTTACATATTAATTTGTAATGATAAGTTTTAACTATCTTTTAAGGAGTGTGATATCCTTTTGAAAAGTGATTTGAAGAATTTTCACAAGGAGTGTGATATCCTTTTGAAGAGTGATTTGAGGAATTTTCACAAAGAGAATGATTTTTATTTGGGGTTATGAATTGGCAAAATCCATAAATAATTAATATGAATAAGTTTTTTTTTCATAAAATCAAAATTAAAATTTCAATTAATATTTAGAGAATTTTACTAATTAATTTTGGTATTTCTTATAGTTTAGAGTAGGTTTGATTTACATAAATCATTAAAATAAATTTTAAGAAGGTTTTATTTTGCGTTTTGTTAAATTTTGTTTTAAATATCATTTTCTAATAATTTTGAGTTAATTTGATGAACGTAGTTGATTGCTTGATGTTGTACTAGTTCCAATATTTTTTGTTCAACTTTCTAAGAGACTTTGATATCCCATAGGATTTGAATCTACCATTTTCCTCTTCACACTTTTTTCTTTTGCTCTTCTATGAACAACAAAAGCTTTACTGGTAGATTCATAAGCAGTGATTGCCTCATTAAACACCAATTTCCTTACAATGCCATTACTAGTTTGTCCCATGAATTTGACAAAGACCACAAAAGGGTAATACAACAATTTTCTTGTGGTAACCTATGAAATTAAACAATAAAAAAATATTAATATTGAAGTCACATAATCAAAATATACAACAATTACTATATAAGTAAAGCTTGAGTGGGATGATTGTCATCCTACTCATTTAGGTTCAAATTCCCACTAGTAATTGGAGATTAATGGATTTGATTCATTGGTCCATTAAACCTCTTTTAAGATTAATTAACACTCAAGAGCCAACTAGGCCCACCATGAAGAAAGAATAGTAATATAAACATCCAAACACAAATTATATGAGAAAATCTTCCATTTTGAGCTTCCATACCTTAAATGTAGTGCAATTAAACTTCTTCGGTCTTAATCTAGATGTGCTCATCATTAGTTGACAACAAAACTTCCTTTTGCACAAGCTCTCACTCAAACCAATAATAGGTTAAAAAAAAAAAAAAACTTATTCTTAACACCTTGGATCTAAGGTGATTAGGGTATGATACCAAATGAAAAGAATAAGAGGCACATAAAATGTTTCCTATACTAAACAATGAGGGAATAATGTACATACAACTAAATAAGCACAATAACAATAATAAACAACATAGAAACATACAACCCTTAAACAATAATTTCCTACATAAAACCTTTTAAGGATTAAGACTCCACAATTGAAAACACATTCAAAAGACTATTCAACAACTATCAAATAGTTACAATACATTATAGAGTCTCCATGCTCTCAACCCGGTGATCCATAACCAACTTCCTACATAGTATAAATGTTGCATGAGGTGGTGTATATGTTGTTGGATTTGAAGCAAATTCAAATATGATAGTGTATACTCCCATGTAGAATTTAATGTTGTGTAGCAAAATGGTTATTGACCGTCCTCAATAAATAGTGTAAAATTTCAAAGAAAATTTCAATATCATAATAATATGTTAAAACATTTTTATTTAAAATATAACCAAATTTTCAATAAATAGTAATAACAAAACCATAAAACATCTATGTTTTTCCAATCGGGTGTACTAAAAACTAATAACAATTAATCAACTAATTATTACCATTCTTTATTTATTATTTATTATTGCTCATCATTTAATACCTCTTTAAAAGCCTTTTTATAAGAAAAGAAGAAAAAATAATTTAATACCCCTTTGTAGGCATTTTTATAAGAGAAGAAGGAACCATCATCCATGACTTATCACTACCCAACATTTATTAAACCCCATAATCTAATTAGTCAACAATTTTCTAACATGATTTTGAATATATTCCTCAAGATTAAAATACTATAAACTTCAATTTTTTGTAAACCTAAAATCAATAAAAAATTTCCAAGTTAATTATTTATATAGATATCATAAAAATTTAGTGAAGAATATTATTGAAATTTGGTGAATATATTCATTATAGTTGGAATTTCAAAACTAAAAAAAAATCAAATTTAACCATTTTAACACTTGTATTATCCATTTTTATAAGTTAATAATATATTATTTTTTAGTTTTTTTCAAATTATGTTGAGCTTAGGTTGGGGGCTAGTCCTAATGTTGAATGGAAGAATGATCTGCCCAGTAGTAAAATGCTATCATCAAGATTGTGGAAAGATTTAATTTCCCAAAAAATAACTCCCACTTCAACTCTTCCCCATCTTATTTGAAACTGTAACTTGATAAAAACTAACACAAACACTAATTAATCTACACCCATAAATTTATATATATATAAATATATAAAACTTTATTATAAACATTTCACTATCAAATTTTATCCCAAACCCAACCAATTAAATTACCAAAATTATAACCCACCAAACTATCTCAATCCCAAATACCACCCTTGAAAGTTGAAAAAAAGCACCGAAAAAGTTTCCCAAATACCATACTCGAAAGTTGAAGAAGGTACTAAAAAGTTTCCCAAAATATAAAAAATAAGTCAAAGCAACCGCACAACTACATTGCCAAATTAGATACTCAACTGGAAAACAGAGGCCAGAGAACATTCCACTCCTTTTCCACCCACGTTTCCAATGCCCTCATTTCAAAACACGTCTGCTCTGTTCGAATAACTACGGCCGACAGACACGTCATCCACGTCCAATGCCACTCAACTATTTCCGAGCCCACCCAACGCCTCAGGGATGCTGGCAAGAAAACTCCGACCTTGGAAAGCAACCTTAACTTCGAACCCATCTGTCACACCCCCAAGCCTACAGTGGTCTTTCAACCGTGCCGGCGAGGTGCGACACCACCGAACACTTTCTTTTTAACAATACTTGTGCACATGGACTACGCCTAAATTCACTTTCTCCTACTTAGTTTGTGATTCTCAACCAAGTATAATTAAGTTATCCTTTATATCAATGAACACCCATACTTATTCATTATCCATAGCAATTAAAAGAGAACAACAATTGCACGATATAAAGGGGAGGGGCAACTCTCGAACAAGTCTGCCCGACAATATATTATATCAGTCTTTCAATAATACAATATTCACAAGTAATGCTTGGCAAAATCCAAGCCAATACTTAGTCAATTTTACAACAAAGACAAAACAGCCTTTACAACATTTGTGCCACTCTTGCACGGTAGGAGGGTGCTCACCCGAGACACCAAGAACTCCACCTCAAGTCCTGCACAAATCTGCAACCAAAATCCGGCACACCTTGCCAACCTTCAACTGTCCACAAGAAATACCAACTGCGCCTTTACCAAGTGATGCGCATGAGCTATGCGCATTACTCCTTCAAAACTACGCACTTCCTTCTTGTCTCCACGAAGATGTGCGATGTTCGATTGTGTGTTGAACGAATGGTTGAACGCTCCAATATATACGCTTGCTCCAAGGGTGGTCGCTTGCCTAGCCGACCCCCTTATCGATGGCTTGCACACTTCAACAACGCCCATGAAACTCGTCGGCCAACCCACATGAACGCCCACGCTCCATAGGGTATAAGTCCTCTTCGCTCCACGCTCATTTGTTAAGTGTCGTAAGTCACTCCTTGAATCGTCGCATATATCGTCGCATTTCTTCTGCACTCTCGTTGCACTTCGGTTGGTCGCACCCACCCGTCGCACCGTCACACGCCCATCGTGCGTGCGCGTCCGGTCGCCCGGCGCCCTTCCCGTCGCACAAACTAGAAGGCGTTACATCCTCCTCCACCTGAAGTCGTTTTCGCCCTTGACAGCATCCTCCAAGCATCAATATCCATGATGTCAACTTCCCTCACATATGGCGAACGTCCTTGCAACATATGTAGGACTCCATCTCCACCATGTCTCATCTCAGCAACCAACTGCTACCAAGATAATCCATACCAAAGTATGTCATATATCAGATGTCCATGATCATCAACCACTTGTCACAATCTCTCCATGCTGCTCTCCACCATGGAAGGCTGATCCTTCCAACATCAAGCTACATGTCTGCTGCAACAATGTGTCAACTCCATCATGTGCATCAACTCCATCATGTAAAAAACTGCCCATGATACATCAACAAGTGTTAACACACACCTCAACCATGTGCCAACATCTCATCTCAACAATCGGAAGTCATCTCAATCCATGACCATCAACCACCATGTCACAATTTCCACATGCTGCTCTCCATCATGGAAGGTTGGCCCCTCCATCTCAAGCTACATGCCCACTGCAACGTATCGTGTCGACCTCATCATGTGTCGTTCTCATGTGAACTGCTGCCATGATACTCCAACACAAGGCTAACACATCTCTGCCATATGCCAACATGTCAACCCAACAGCAACATCATTT
>APFE031040173.1:0-22351 GCA_000404065.3 Pinus taeda
TGGTTACGAAATTCAACCATTGGTCCTTTTACAAAGAATTGGTAAACTTTGTCAAAATGAACATGGTAGTGTGTTCGGCACCTTAATATCAACTGAGCATGTAATGCCATTTGTGAAACACACCTACATCAAGCCTTAGTAGCATTAGAGAATTAGTGAACAGGCAAAGAGAATTAGTTTTTTCAGCATGAAAAGGAAGTCAGGAAGATTGACACATGGAGTTGCTAGCGCTGTATGGATCTCTTTGTTGTGAAATCTCATGAAAATTCAGTCACGAATATTCAAGGTCATAAATGATATAAGACAACTAAGGGATGTCATGGATGGCAAGAAAGGATTTTTCACTCTTTACGGATAATATTAAGTAATGGAGGGTTAGGTTCTACACCTGTAACATAAGAATTTTGTGATATGATCTTTGATTGATATTTTTCCCTGCCTTGGATTTGGCAACATCGATGAGGCTAAAGATTTCCTTTCTTCATTGCCAAATCCAAATTAAAAGGTGGTTTTGTTTACATTATTATATGTCTTCTAAAAATGTTCTGCAATGATAAATAGAAACCAAACTGGTGATGCACATCTACAAACTGCAGTCTCAATGATTAGCACTAACAAGCATCTCTATGACCCATATTTATTGTCGGTATAATATAGCTAGCAGTAATGCAGAATAGGTCAAGTAGTTTGTTTTTTGGTTGTGCCTCATTTTTCAATAAATGTTCACTATGGAGGTCAATCATAATTGAATTGCGTTCTGCAGGCTACAACTAGAGGAGAGGAAGGTATGGCTTTGTTTTTTGTTTGTTGCAATCCAAACTGTGGTTATCGATGGATAGATTGAGCAATTTACCAGAGTAGCGAGAACGCTGAATTAAGGGATTAAGTTTTGACCTCGATTCTACATTTATTTTTAGATTTGGTTATATGCGAATTTGGAGATAGCATCTTTGTGTAAATTTGAATATAGCCATTTAGCATTTAGGGCTTGACATTTACATGCTTTGTTTCCTTTGATTCTTCTTGTATCGAAGAGATGATTTTGTTAGCCTTTGTTTCAAGGTCCATATTCAAGCAAAGGTTCCTTTAGATGACTGTGTTCTCGAAGTGTTTATGGATCAATCATCTCATAAATTTTGGTAATACATAACAAAAGTTTATGGCATCCAATTAGGATGGTAGTTTTATTGAGGTGTAGTAAACATTACATTGGATGGTTTCAAAAGCTTTTATAAAAAATTCTACAAAAAATTCTGATGTGATTAATATAGAAAGATATCCTAATATTCATAAGTATAGATCAGAAAAACCTAAATTCAGAAAATAAGACTGTGTTCTGGAAGTGTTTATGGATCAATCATCTCATAAATTTTGGTAATACATAACAGAAGTTTGTGGCATCCAATTAGGATGGTAGTTTCATTGAGGTGCAGTAAAAATTATACTGGATGGTTTCAAAAGCATCTATAAAAAATACTGATGTGATTAATACTGAAAAATATCTTAACATTCATAATTATAAATCAAAAAAACCTAAATTCAAAAAATACACTAGTCTTATGTTCCCACCCACTTTTGAAAAAGGCCCCTAGGTCTTTTGTGAATCACTAATAACTTTCTAAGTGGTACCTACTGAAATATTTGCATTCTGAATGTATACTCAATTGATCTTACTTGTGGATCGTATTGTTAATAACCACAATAGCAATTTGTTCCTAATTACTTTTGAAAAACACAAGAGAAGAAAACCTTGTGAATTATTCATTTATTTTCAAGTGATATATACTGAAATATTTGTCTGAGTTATTAATCTTGTCCGTGAATATTGAGATGCCTCTGGCAGGGTGGTCAAATTTATTAGTAAGATGACTTAGCATCATAAAATATACTTTTGATGGCTTCTACATAGATAATGAATTATACATGTTTCTAACAAAGTATGCTGATATGGCAGCTGTTTCTAATTGTGATGGTTTTAGGTACACTTGAGCTTGTAAGTTCAAAGAATTTTTGTTTTAAACAGTTGACATGTTTTTGTCATCTCTTTATATATCTCCTGGACTTTGGTGGATGGTAGTTGGTACTTTATCCAGAAGTACTAATGGGTATTTTAGTGTGTTATTATGTTTTATATATGTAATAACTAATATATAAAATGTAGATTTTAACCAATCTTAGCATTGGTGTAGATTTGTAGTTTTGTAGATAGCATATTTAAGATAATATTAATCTTGGCATTTTCCTTTTATACATTTCTTTCTTCATACCATATATCTTTATGGTATAAGGTTGTAACTTCAAGAATTTTTGTTTTGGACGGTCAAAATGATTTTCTACATATCTTTCTAGGCCTTGGTGGATGGTGAGTAGTAGTTATAGATAGGAGATACTAGGAAAGTTGGTACTTTATCAACAAGTATCCATCGGTATTTTATTGTCATTATTTCTACTCATGTAAGAATTAATATATAAAATGTAGATTCTGAAATCTATATATCCATGTATATAGTTAGATTTGTAGATAGCATATTCAAGATACTGCTAACCCCTAGGGTTTCCATTTTATAAGTTTCCTCTTTCATATCATATAAGCTCAAGCTTGTAATTTTTGAACAGTTAATATGTTTTTGTCCTTCCCCTCTCTATATATATAGAAATACACCCTTTTGGGCTTTGTTGGATGGTGAATTGTAGTTACTTACATATATATATATATATAGAGAGAGAGAGAGAGCCTTGGCTTTGGTTGATAGTGAATGATAATTATAAACTAGAGGTACTTGGAAAGTTGGTTGTTTATCAACAAGTACCTCTGGGTATTTTATTGTGTTATTACGTTGACACATGTAAGAACTAATATATAGAATGTAGATTCTAAAAAATTCTACGTATTCATGTATATATGTAGTTTTGTAAATAGCATATTCAAGAAGCTACCAACCTAGTGGGTTCCATTCTATACAGTTCCTTTTTCATACCATATAATCTTCACCCATTGCTCAATCTTGATTTTCACGACTTTTTTATTTATCTATCACATGTTAAATTGGCAAGCATAGTCTATTCAACTACTGACATTCTATTTCACCTAACCATAGTGTATTCAACTACTCACATTCTATTTCACCTAACCATTTTCAGTCATAAAGTTTCTTGCCACTATTCCATTCTTCCTTTGTAATGTAATGCTCCCCTTTTCTTGTTTTCAAATGTTAGCAAAGACCGCTCTTCTTATCTTTCTTCATAGGCCATAGCCTAGAGTTCAAACTTGGATCTTTGTATCTATTATTTCTTTCTGTAGCACCTTCTTGAACCAAGTTTGGATGTACTTCCTTTCTTTGGGTCTTCACACTATGAACAACCACCTGGACAACCACCTAGTCAACTTGTTCAACCATGAGGTTTGTACATGGTTCCCACAATCTTCGTCACATTATAGTATTCATCCAATACACAAATTGGGCACTAGTAAGAATCCCAATAACTATAGGACTATCATGGTTGGCTACAAATTTTCCAAACTCTACTACCATCCTCCATTTGAAGCTCCCTAGGGAGCTTGAGAGGAAGTTAGAGGATAGATTGGATTTTTACTTGAACATTAGCTTATTGATCACATTCTCACACTTGGGGTCATCATTAAGGAAGCACGATGTTGATTTTTGAAAGTTTATTATTGGTTTTTAGACTTTCAGAAAGCTATTGGTTCTATCTCCAAGGTGGTTGTTCTAAAGACTCAATGAAATAAGCTTCTCAAAGCCCTTATTGTTAGCCATCATGCCCTTTTCTAGGCAAACTTTCGTCAGTTGACAGTTAGCCTAGGTAAAAACAAGGCCACGATCTTTGATGGATTGAAGAAGATGGCCTTTAATCACCTCACTTTAGTTTATGGAATGCACTTCAACCCTAAGTCAACAATGGCTATGGTTCCTTGGCCCTTCTTGAGAGGCAACATTTCTAGAACCATTTTCAGGACATATCATCCAAGATGTCACTCACGACACTCTTGTTCGGCCCACAATTCTATACTATTAAAAGTTTTGGGGACTTGGTTTACTAGATCCTTATTTTCCTTAATAGAGAGTAAAAATCATCCTCATTTGCCACATCTGCCACATCATTATATGCAAACAAACAGTTCCTTAACACATCATCCTTGTAGAATTTGGTGCTTGCCCCTATTGCCTTCAAACAATGTTTGGACTCCTCTCACTACTACATCACATTTAGGGCTCTGCTTATACAATGAAGGTGTGGGACGGATATCTGTACTTGGCCTATTGTTTATTATAGTCCATTACAACAACTAGTTCTTTAGCTTGGTCTTGGTGTTGGCACATCGCGGTTTTAAATCTTCTAGGGTATTACAATGGACCTATACCCTCCATTTAGATATTCATTGTTTTCACTTGGCCATATATTTTGGCCTAATAGGAGATTATCATAATCATCCAAGAGGATATCTACAAGCGATTTGTATAAGTCGCTTGGAAGATGTCCTTCTATGTTGAGCACTTCATGGTGATGAGGGATGGAGTCATTGCTTGACCCCATTTCACACTTTTCCATTAGATGAATGCTCTTCAAAAACCCTTGGGTCAATTCAAAGTTGGCTCTCATAGACTACAATTTGAGATCGCACTTCATGGTTATGAGGGATGGACTCATTGCTTGACCCCATTTCACACTTTTCCATTAGATGAATGCTCTTCAAAAACCCTTGGGTCAATTCAAAGTTGGCTCTCATAGACTACAATTTGAGATCGATCACCATATTGGATCTGCTAGTTGTGCCATCTCTAAGAGATTGAGATCGATTATTTTGTCTTAGATTACTTAGTTTACAACAAGATTCAAGGATTGTTCCAATCCTAACACTATTAACATTTCAGGCTTCGCAATGTCTTAAGGTGCTCCGACTAGATATGCCTACTCCCTATACATGTAAGGAGGCCCTTCATCCTGGCTCTTTAATCTCTAACCACATCCACATCCTAGACCAACTTTCATACAACAGATCACTTCCTTTTGTTATGGTGTTCCCATCTAGGGGAACCAAGTGGTATATGGATAGAAATGATAGTAGATCAGTGAGGACATAGGTTATCATTTCTACCTCCTTGAGACCCTAGTAATGTCACTAGAGAAGGCCTCATATTGACAATCAAACCAATCACCAATTGATGTCTTCTAAACCATAGTGTTAGGTTCTTCCTTCCACACAATGACACAATGCTCATTCCAGCTCCTCTTCAAATACTTCTTCCAAGATAGACATCTATTTTCAGTTTTCTTCATTAAACCTCTGATGCTATGAGAAATGGATGCAGTGGATCATTTTGAAGAATGTAACTAGCGGTGGTCTTCATAATTTTACTCAAGTCATAACGTAATGTATTTGTAAAAAAGAAAGATTTTATTATTATTATTATCAAATAAATTGACTTATTAAAGTGTGGGTTTCATGTATGGGTCAATTATTTATAGGTAAAGCCTCCACTGTAGGCCTCTAGGGTTTATATCAAGTGTCCTTGTCCATGGCATATTGTGAAAGACCCTTCTTGTTCTCTATTTACAAAGAAGAAGTTTATTTTATTGTAAAATAGGTCAATTAGGCCTCCTTCACGAAGTCAACCTCAAACTGGACAAGTTGGCCTAAATAGAGGGGCACAAACACCTATATAAAGGTAAGTAAAATATTGATAAGCATGATGAGGGGAGTTATGTTAATGATCATGATCAAGATAACCTTGATATCATAAGAAGGAATATAAGCCATGAAAGGTTCTCCAATGTTATAAAAGAAGGAAGCGGTTGATCTCCCTAAACTAAGAGGGAGTTTGGATAGAAGAAAGGGTATATCTCCCAAGTTAAGAGGGAGGGCATATTATGACAATGAATACTTTGAAGTAAGAAAAAGTATTGTCAATAAACGTTCATGAAGTTGCAAAAAAAATAACAAATTTGAAGATGTATTTGGTGTTGTTGAAGAAATGAAAGAAGAAGAAAGCTTCCGACAAATTATATATAACTCGATGATGAAAGTAGCATCAGAATGATTGAGGGTCCCAAAGGTTTGTATTTTCTTGTATGTATATTTTTAAATTTTATTAATGATTAGTGTTCGTGTTTGTACAGGTAAATATCTCCATAAAAGGTTCAACACTTTGGAAGCATGCTTGGACAAATGGATATAGTTTGATAGGGAGAGTTGAAGCACCTAATGGTGGATGTTTCAGAGGACATATGGCGAGCCTATGTGTTGATGTCCATATCCCAAACATGGAGGGTGGCATTGGTCAAGGAGCTCTGACCTAGGATACACACCTAGATCCCTAGGTTGATGGTTAATTAGTAAGCCTAATGGTGCCTAGAATGGCTAAAAGCTTAAGTCCATCTTAGTTCCACCGAGATAGATTACCCTGGTCAGGTATCTCTTCTGCAACACTAAGTGTGCTAGAACTCTTCATAGGTTATTTTGAGATCTTCTATGTGCCTCTATATATATGTAATTATGAATAACTCCCTAGTTAAGAGGGAGTGTTGAAGAATGTAACTAGTGTCGGTCTTCATAATTGTATTTGAGTCATAATGTAATGTATTTACTGAAAGAAAGAAAAATAAATTTTATTATTAAAGAAATTGACTTGTTAAAACATGGGTTTGATGCTTGGGTCAATTGTTTATAGGGCAAAGATTCTATTGTAGGCTTATAGGGTTTTTACCAAGTGTCCTTGTCCATTTCATATTGTATAAGACCCTTCTTGGTCTTTATTTGTCAAAAAAGAAATTTATCTTATTGTAAAATAGGTCAATTATGCCTCCTCCACCGAGTTGGATTAAATATAGGGAAATGGACAACTATATAAAGGCAAAAATTGAACCTCATCTGCCACACACGCTCACCAAGTTCGATCTACAACTTCTGCGGCCCGAAAAAGTGTGAATTTCAAGGAAAGAAAAGGAAAGGGCTAGCAAAGAAGGAGGTCTCTCTCAAGCATAAGAATTTGAAATTATCTCTCTCTCTCTCTCACTCATGTGAAGCTACTCGAGGGGCCAAAAACTATAGAGCTGATGCTCGGCCAAAATTATGTAGGTGGGGTTGAAATTTTGTAGTTGGGAAGTCAAATTTCTCGATTGTTGCTGGGCTGAAGCTACTGGATAAAAAGTGACTACTAAATCATCTTGGAAGGCTACCTTGGTGGAGGAGGAAATTCTATTGGTTTAAGTTCTTGGTCTATCTCATTTCCAATCTATTGAAGGAAGAGTTTCTGACTCGGTTTCCCCTATATAGGGGTTTTAGCCCTAACTGAGTGCCTACTTCTCGTGCCGATGATCTTCATGTTTTTTATTTGATAATTTCTTGATGAGAACAAGATAAAGAAGGAACATAAAGAAGTTAATAAGAACATAACAATATCACAAGTAATTATCAACATAATAAAATATTTTTCCCTTTTTGATTTTCTAATAGATTAGAGTATCCTTAGACCATTTGGTACATATCTTTTTGTTGGATAGCCTCTACATTTGTGGACTTGACCCTCTAGGTTTTTATGTTAGACATATATTATATTTTATTTCATGCTACTTCCTTTGAACAACCCTATTGAACATGAATACACTTATTTTATGCCCTTTCCTCAGTCCCACTAATGGAGTTTGGTCACTCCTTGACAACAATATTAATGTAAATTTCCCTCCAATACAACCTTTTCACTATATTAATTTCTTTAACAGAAATGAGTCCATGTATTAGTTTCAAATCCGTGTCTGCCTCATGGAAAATACTTGGGTAGTACAACATGGATATTTGTATCTTTGTTCTTTTCCCTCTAGCCACTATCCATCAAATTAAAAAAAAAACTACAAAATTTGATAATACTACAATACTAGATTGTAGGTGTAGAACCTATAATATTGTTTTGCACGTTTGGGCCCCTCACCCCTTTTGAGAATTCAATAGGGCAATGAATATGTTAATTCTCTTTAACTTGATAACTGTTTGTGTTACCATTTTTTTCTTATTAGCTTTGTTCCTTATTATTGTAATGTGAGATACATCAAGCAAATACCAAAAATAATAAGAATAGTGACATATTATATAGGCTACAAGCTAAGGCCAAAACCCCTCCTCTTGAGGGGAAAACCTTAAATATCCTCTCCTTATAGATCCTTCAATTGAAAAATACCAAGACCTTGTGACTTAGACTAATACCCTCCAAGATCAAGATCAGTCACCAACTCGACCTCAAGTTGCAAGAACTTTGACCTCCTACTACAAATCGGAAATTTTGTTTGCCCAACAACTGCTTCAACTGCAGTTGCCACACTTGAAAACTTCGATCTTCCTCGTAGAGTCTCCTTCCCTTCACTTGCCTTTCCTTGTGACTTGGGACTAGAGATAAACCCTTAATGAGCTTCACTTGCCTTCTTTCTTCGCTTCCTTCCAAGATCGAACTAGAGATAGCCGTTGTACAAAAATCCTACCTTTGTCTAGCACCTGGGAGAGAGAACTAGCCCAAAAACTTTGACTTTCTTTAATCTCTTCACCATCCTTCTACTGTGATCTCTTCTTCACATAGAATGAGAGATAAGTGAGTGCTTCTTTGGAGAACGAGTTCCTCTCTTTATATAGGCCTCTTCAATGGGTAGACATGGCTCTTCCATTAAGTCGACTTGAGAACTTCTAGGCTCACTTGATCTTAGAGGGTATTTAGACACTTGAAAGAAAAATATAATTTTTATTTGCAAGAACTTCTAGTGCCCATTGGGGTCTTCAGTACATGACAATGACTCTTAGCACTAACACAAACCCTAGAAGCACTCAATGGGTGCTTGATCTATAAAATAAAATAACTTGAGCATGAAACCCATGCTCCAATAATAATTTCTTTTTCATTTTATAATTTACAAGAATACATTTCATACTTATGAAGACTGAACCTAGTTACACATTTTTCAACACTCCCTCTTAACTAGGGAGGTATTCATAAGAGGTACATGGTCATTCTCAATCTAAAGAGATCTCATAAAAAGAGTCGGATTGATAGCCCATTTGTCTAGCATCATGTTTTCTAACATTGTCATATAGCAAGGCCTTGACAAATAGTTGTATCTCTCCAGAAGATCAGAGCACAATGCTAGCGAGACCAATGATTTGTAGACATGATCATCATTGAATCTCAAGGTACATACTCCCCGTGGGTGTTCACTGAGTATGACTTTCTTTGGACTATTCTTATCTTGGATAGCTAGTCCTCAAAGAATATTGTTCCATGACTACTTTTGTCTTGAATGCCCTACCACATTCTCAAACAGTATTGAATTTCAGATGGTTACCCAATCCTCCATTATTTCTTCCCAAGTGAAGATAAGAATGATGTGTCTATCTTTTCCTCTCAATTAGGGAGGATACATCAACCAAGATAATCTTGTCTCTCAAGTACGCAAGGTTGTTGTTCAGAAGATATTTTTTCAATATATTAGCTACCTGCTCATCAGTGGAGATATATTGTAGCTGCAGCACACCCTTTTGCACTAGCTCTCAAATATAGTGATACTTGTTGTTTATATTCTTTGTCTTTCCATGAAATATTGGGCCTTCGGAGAAAATTATACAACTCGTGTTATCACAAAGTATCACTGTAGGGTCCATCAGTCCTTTGAACAGGTTGGATAACAACTTAACACACTGTAACATATTCAGCCTCGACACTACTCAAAGAAACTGTGTAATGCTTTCTTCTCATCCAAGAGATCATGGAGGATCCCAAACAGAAACATCCTTCTGTAGTGCTCCTTCCATCCTTCTCACTACCTCTCCAATTGGAATCTGTATATCCCATCAAGTGAACATCATTCCTTCTGTCAAACTTTAGGCAGTAGTGGATTGTTCCTCGCAAATATCTCAAAATATGTTTTGTTGCTATCCAATGATCATGCTTCGGCTCCACCTGGAATTGGCTGAGATCATTTACAGAAAAACATATGATTGGTCAAGTATTCACCAAGTACATCAGTAAGCCAATTAGTTGTCTATACTTGGAAGGATCCACAGGGTTATATTTAGAACTCATTAGTTTCTTTAAGTTTCTGATCATCGGTGTGGTCAAGGGTTTGAAGTCCATCATGCCAAACCTCTTCAACATCTTGATCACATACTTAGCTTGACCAAAATAAAATTCATGAGGGCCTTGCCAAATTTCTAGTCCCAAATAGTAATGAAACGACCCAAGATCCTTCATGTAAAATTCTGCTGCTAGTTGCTTCTTACATTCTTCAATTCGATCTTCTACACCATTCAAGATAAGATCATCTACATAGAGAAGAATGATTACAGGTTCATCTATTGTGCCATTCAAAAATGCAATCTTGAGAGAGACTAATGAATGAATCATCGTATATCTTGTTGTTGGAGAAAATGTCTCTTTGTAGTCAATGCCTTCTAGTTGAGAGAAGCCCCTAGTCATAAATCTTACCTTATCTATACTTCCATCAGCCGCATGTTTGATCTTATAGATCCATTTGGAAGTTACCAAAAAATTTTCTTTGGGCCTAGGTACGATCTCCTAGACTCCATTCTTAATTATAGATTGGCATTCTTCATTCATGGCATATTTCCATTCTTGATGATTAACATCCTCTTCAAAATAAGATGGTTCTGCTTCTATTAGTTTTTTCAAGTATGGAGCATACCCAAAATATCTCTTGGGTTTCTTTATTTCTCTAAATGAGCCTTTCACTACCCCATGACCTTCTGCATCAAGTATTGTATAATTTAACCAATTAGGTCTTTTCCTTGTTTCAAGGATGACCATAGGTTGAATAGGTTCACTGGGACCTTCTTCTTCATGGTGTGATTCTTCTACTCCCTTGTCAACTTCTTCCTCAAATACCAGAAGTTCTTCATCACGAGAGTCTATGAAAAGTTGCTTTGATTTCTTGAATGCTATGTTTTCATCAAATATGAAATCTCAGCTGACTTCTATGTGATGTCCTTCTTATATGTAGTTCCTATAAGCTTTCGATGAGTTGTTATACCCAACAAACGTTCCCTTCATACCTGATGGATCTAACTTCTTTCTTTTGTCCTTTAGTATGTGTATATATATACGAAAACCAAAGATTCAGAGATGATCCACAGATGGCTTCCTTCTAGTGAACACATCTTCTAGAGTTTTGTTGTCTAGGGACCTGTGGGGACTTCGATTTTGAATGTAAACAATTGTCTTCGGGGATTTGCCCAACAGAAACTTAGGTAGATCTTGATCGTGCAACATTTCTTTTACACTTTTCTTTAATGGATTGAATGTTCCATTCTACAACTCCATTTTTCTCAGGATTATATGGGACTATCAGCGACCTCTTAATCCCAAACTCATTATAGAATGCTATAATCTCCTTGGATGTATATTCTCATCCATTATCAGATATTAGAATCTTGATTCTTCTTTCTCTAAGGCTCTCCACTTCAACTTTAAATTCTTGAAATTGTGTAAATACTTCGTCCTTGGTTTTCATTAAGTAAACCCAGGTCTTTCTTGAATTATCATCTATAAATGTGACATAATATAGATGACCTCCAAGAGATTTGGGAGACATAGGGCCACATACATCAAAGTGAAGAAGATCCAAGATTTCTTTTGACCGTGAAGCACTGCTTCCAAATGGTCTCTTGGTATTCTTAGCCAATGCACATCCCTTACATACTGTGTCATAATCTTCTTTTAGTTCAGGTATTCCATCTACTATGGAACTTAGAGTTGGAAGGATTTGGAAATGTAGATGACCAAATATTCTATGCGAGAGTTCACACAAACTAAATTCAATGTGAACTAGAGCTTGGGCCAAAGGAGATATTAGTCTGTAAAGTCTTCCTTCTTGATTGCCAATGACTTTAACTTATTCTATACTTGAGTTTTTACTCCATGCAACAACCTTTCCATCAATGAGAGTTTCTCTATCACAGTTATCTTCTAAGATTGAAATGGAAAGTAAGTTCTTATGCAAAATTGGAACAAATAGAATGTTGTTGAGGTGGATGTTGCTTCCATTCTCCAACTTTATAGAGGTCTGTCCAATACCCTTTTCCACTTAATAAGTGGATTTTCCTTTTGATAAGGTCTTCAATTGTTTGGAATGGCTAGTCACATGTCTTGATGCACCACTATCAATTACCCAAATGTCTTCATCTTGGAATGTGCCAGAGAGAGTCGAGAAGATACCTTCATCCTTTTCCTTGATTGATATTTTCTTTGAAGAAAGTAAGAGACCCCACGCTTTCTTGATACCTTCCTTGAGATATTTTTCTATCTTGGAACACTTCTTGATGAGTTTCTCCATTGTAGAGGAGATCTTCGTGATGCCCTTAGCTGACCTTAGCTCTGATACCATGTTGAGTATTCAAGAGGGAAATGAATATGTTAATTCTCTTTAACTTGATAACTGTTTGTGTTACTTTTTTTTCTTATTAGCTTTGTTCCTTATTATTGTAATGTGAGATACATAAAAAAACTACCAAAAACAATAAGAATAGTGACACAGTATATACGTTGCAAGCAAGGGCCAAAACCCCCCTCTTGAGAGGAACACCCTTAAATCTCTTCTCTTCTTATAGATCCTTCAATTGACGAATACCAAGACCTTGTGACTTAGACTAATACACTCCAAGATCAAGATTAGTCACCAACCTCCTATCGCAGATCCAAAATTTTGTCTGCCCGATAACTGTTAGCACACTTGAAAACTTCGATCTTCCTCTTAGAGCCTCCTTCTTCCCTTTGCTTTCCTTTCCTTGTGACATAGGGCTAGAGAGAAACCGTTAGTGACCTTCACTTGCCTTTTTCTCCTCTTTCTTCCAATATTGAACTAGAGATTACCCTTCCGCATAAACCATAGCTTTGTCTAGAACATGGGAGAGAGAACTGGCCCAAACACTTTGAAAATTCATGTCTTGATTTTCCTTGCTTTTGAAGGAGGTGAAGAACCCTTTCCTACAAAAGGAAAAGGAGATTTCCCCTTTGTTTAGTGGGATATAATTATTATCCATCCAGGTCCTTACTGTTCTTGGGGATGGACAAATCCCCATGAACTGACCCACCAATCCCCCTATGCCAACTACAAGGCCCTCAATCTAGCCTCGAGGGCGAAGACTTCCACCTTTGGAATCTCCAACTTTTTCACAAATTTTGTGGGTTTTCACATCTATAATTTGGCTACATTTTCCACTTGGAGATTGAACACCTCAATGTTTGGGGTATGTAACCAAGGAGGAGACGTAGGCCCATAAGAGTTGTGTGACATATCTTTGCCCTGCAGGTCCAATGATTTGTTGTTGTTTGTGTCATTCCAATCCCTCGCTCACTCTCTCACGACTCTGAAATGACATGATAACTCACTATATTATTTAGCGTGCACTAACTTCGTTATTTCACCACCCTCCTTGCACACTCGCCATTTCTATAATAATAAACTTCTCTTCTATATTTCCAGCCCATGGACTTTCACCTTTATCATTCTCCTTATCATGTTACTTATAAAGCTTATGTTTTTTCCTTCCATTATCTTTATGCATTTTTTCTTTTCATTTCAACTCATCATTTTTCCGTGTCCTTGATTCAACACTTCATTCTTTGAGAGCACTTTAATTTAAAATTGAATTCTATTGAGGCACAAGTAATAGAGTAGGAGATAGTTTGGGTAATGTTAAATAAAAACTACGTACAATGATTAAATTAAAAAATATATATTACGAAAATGAAGATGTCAAAATGACTTCTTAGTTTCAAAAGTTTTTAAAATTGATCTTACAAGGGAAGCATGGTTGAAATTGGATACATCTACACATAATTTATGATAATACTTAAAAAGCAATAAATGATAATTGTATTTACTATAGGTCATTGTCCTAAGTTATCAACATTGAGTTAAGTGATGCTGAATATTTAAATGGTATTTAATATCATCAGTATTTGGGTTTATATTCTTATCCAAACCCTAGGATTTATGCTTTGGACAAATCATCGATAATCATGGATAATTTGCCTAAAAAGGTTTCATCAATATTTGGTATCACCATAATAATGGCCCAAAGTTTAAAGGAGAGAGTAACTACTATCTAATGTTTTAGTATACAACCTTACTACATTTCTTCGACAATTGAGCGTTCAACATTGAGTTCTTTTTTAGCTTAACGACCATGACTATGAAATATCTAACTTACCAAAATCAGTGAGCACTTAGCCCTAGCGTTGTCTATTATAAGGGTCAGTGATAAAGAAGGAAATTTTAGATTCAAATACTTTTCCTTTGGAAAACTTGTGTATCATTAGGATTTCTTATAATCAACATCCCCTATGTTCCATAAAGGGTTAAGAACATGGTTTTTATTTTTGAGCAATTTGGAGACCATGTGTTAATGCTTAACCTTCTCAAAATTTCAGTTTTAGTAGCTCAACGCATTATTAGAAGCCAAGTTATTTAGGCTTAAGAGTGAGTTAACGAGCTATCATAAATGGTAAGAACCAATGCTCAATGCAAAACTAAAATCTGGGTCAGCTAATTAGGCACATTGTATTATTTAACAATAATGTTGCCCTTGTTTTTAATATGGGTTATGACAGGGTTCCAAATTTTGCTCAATATCCAATCATCATTCTTGTTAATGTTGGCAAGGTGATTCTCCGTTTCCATTTCCATTTCCAAGGTGTTTAGTAATGATACTTGTTTTTTCAAGGCAAACATGATATATGGAATTATTTGAGTATTACACAAGGGAAAACGTTTTGTACATCCATAAGAGATTTCAACCCCATGCAAGCCACTGAAATAAACCATAATAGCTAACACAACAACTAAAATATCGAAGTTATGGTTTATGCAATAGCTCTTAAATCCACATCTCTTAATCAAGGGACGTTGTGGAAAAATGGGGTACAATTTCATTATTGAGTCCATTATGTCCCCAAGGTTATGAAATGAAACCATGTACCATCACCTTTAATTACCATATGTTTTAACATCACCCAAATCAACCCTGAAGCACATAGATGGGGTTTTAAAGTACAATCGCCCCCTTCCGTTGACATGCTTGAATTAAGCACAATCATATTTATTGAATTCTCCATTGGGGTTTAGCGGTTGCAAGGTTGGCTAATGAAGTATTGCCATTATGCTGTAGTTCAAAATTAAGGGTGTGGTCTCTTTGCATCGCTTTTTTATTGGCGGTTTCTCCTTAGTTCTTTTGTGGTGCTCTTCCCTAATTTTGTAAGTTTTACTTGTATTCAACTCTCATCACTCAATGCTTTGATTTCTAAACTCAAGTGATATTAATCTCTAGTTTTATCAGGCTTTGAATACATTGATATTTTTAGATTTGGTTCCAGAAATCTTTGGACTTCTAGTGCCCTGGTAGTGTCGTTTGGTTTCTGGAGTATGAGGTCTTTCCCATGTGTTGGATCTAGGGATTTATTGTGATTATGGGTGTACCATTGATAGATTACAAGGAAGTTTAGGAGATTGAAAGACATGAAGAGTTTGTTCAATGCAATAAAATATATCTTTTCTCGGTGACCTCTATGGTTAATGAAAGTGAACATCAATGCACCTCTCAAAATGAAATAATTATGAATTCGGTTTCAATGAAACATAAAATAGATGTCTTGGAAGCATAATTAATATTTTAAGGAGTATGTACATTAACCTTAACACCACTCGGTTGCTTCAAATCATAGGATATCAACCAACTTTGTTCAAGTATATTTCAAGGAAGGGGAGATAGTACATCAAATGTTAGAAGACATGAACATTGGACAATAAATCTCTCTTCCTTCCAATGCAGGGTAAGAAGAAGCTAAGAGACATCATGTATTATATTAATTTATATGATTTTTAAATAATTATGAACCTTGGAAAACTCTCGCACGCGGCTTATGAGAGTTGACAAATTTGTATTAAATATTAGGACAATAGTTCTTGCATGTTCATTGTTTAGATATCCCTTTTCGTAGATAGTCTCTTAAGTCCGAAAAGGTAGAAAAAAATACTTAAGAGAACATCTTACCCACATGTGACTAAGGTACTCTTATTTTTGTACATTATTCTATCTCAGTCCAGAAAAGGGTTAAATGTATACTTAGTAGACGTCTTTTCATTTACTTTTATAAGTTCAAAAAGACAACTATTCGACAATATTTTCATAATTTTGGAGTCGAAAAATAGCTAAAAGAGGACTCCACCTGGAGGAACGAGTGGTATAAAAGGATAGCAAATGGTTCCAATCATGATGGAACTACTCAAAACATGTAAAGGTTAAGAGCCTGGCTAATAAGAGCACTCATCGCAGATGTTCCTCGGGCAAGGGTAAAACAACTGAGTGAAAGCGTATGATCAGCCAAAGAGATGGTGGCGATGGAATGAGAAAAAACAAGGCTCATATGGCATAAACAAGCTGATATAAACAACAATCATGAGAGGTAAGATGAAAATGGTTTGAATTTTGCACAAGCTTGAAACATAGGAAACTCTCCTTGAAATTGGTTTCATTTTTACACAAGCTTGAAACATGTAGAAACTATGCTCGATATTGATTTGTGTGCCCCTAGCATAATGACTCAATTAGAGGTACATGCCTCCCAAGCTTCAATCCATTCAGACTACTCGTTACTATAGGTGGATGTAATAAAGGTTCATATACAAGATCAAGTGAAAGACTCAACTGGGAATTTACGAGATCTAAACAAAGACTCGAATTGGAAGGGGAGTTGTTTCATTTTTTAAACAAGCTTAACCCATGAAAAGAACTATTCTCATGACACCTTATTTCATTTTTTAAGGAGCTCGACACAAGAAAAGTAACTGTGCTCCAAGAACCTTGATTCATTTTTTAAGGAGCTTGACACAAGACAAGGAACTGTGCTCCGAGAACCTTGATTCTTTTTTTAAGGAGCTTGACACAAGATAAAAGAAATTTGCTCTGGGAACCTTGATCATAGTCATAAGAGGCCATGGATTCCAAGAGGTTCTAATCAGATGGGAGAACAATGCTCTGGAAGGGATTCATGTCAAGGGATCTAATGGAAAGATCAGGCTCTAATGCTCCCAATACATGATGCAATATATCATTAACTAGATCATCAGTAGACACAGGCATGGAAAAAGTGGCCACATAATTAACCTATGGTGGTGGTGATACCACTTGCATACAAGGAAAATTTATGGGGGAGATGGTTGATCGAGAGTCAAATTAGGACCAACGAACAAAAGTTGATTTATGGACACAATTATTCCTTCATGCGAGAAACATATGACACGAAAGAGAGAAGAGATAAGAGCTCCCATGACATAAACATAATCACGGACAAGGATTAAATTAAAATACAAAGGGCCTTTTACTACCATCATGTCAAGATAGATGACTTTCCCTCCAAAAGTAATAGGAAACTTAGGAAGGATCCCTAACAGTTGACTAGTTCCTCTGTTAAAAGCTAACAAGTTTTGGGTAACAAGCACAAACTGCAAAGAACCTAAAGCTTGCCAAGTAGTTGAAGAAAGAATACTAACATATTCACATTCATCTATGAGTTTGCTAGGTGCGGGTATATTATAAATTTGTACTGTGATATGAAAGGGCACATAAGAAAGAAGACGATATCATGATAGTCGACTACAATCAAAGAAAGTGACTAAACTACTTGGAGAGGGTGCCATCAGAATGGGATAACTACCCTATTGTGTTACAGGAATGGGAGGATGACCCCCATGTATTGTCAGAATGGGAGGATTGGCCCTTGTACCATGGGAACAGGAGGATTTCCCCATAATTCTTTGGAATATAAAGAAACCGGAAGAACTTTAGGGGTACAAACTTCACTCTTTACATGATAAACACGATCAAATGAAAGCGGAACCAGGTCAACCATTTTTTGACCAATGGTTGGTCAGAAATAGACTCATGGGATTCACTTTTAGAGAGAGTGGGATTGACTAGAGATGAGTTCTGATGAATCACTTGATCAAGTAGTGGAAGGTCAAGGGAAACCTTCTGATAACTAGGCCGAAGACGAGGTTGAGAAGCGGTAATGTTATCCAACACTTTAAAGGCTTCATCCATACAAGGAAAAAGGTGAATAGGATGACTCCCTTCACATAACCAACAGGTAAATTTGACTTTTCCCTTTTTCCCATAGGCTTTATTGTCACCAGGTGAAGGTTTATCACCATCATGATCTACAGAGGCCAAAGGTTGATGTGAACCTTTGGACCACACTTCTAATACCTTGGGAATGCTAGGACAATATTGAAGAAGGTAGTCAACCTTTTAAAGCTTGCAAGGGAATTTCACTTTATGAGGTCAATTGGAAGGTTTCTCAACATAAAATGCATCAGTAGCATCAACTACTTGGTTGCCCCTTTGCTTATTTTTCTTCTTCTTATCCATCTGGTTACTAACTTGCACATTTTCACCAGACGATGAAGAATAAGAGGAAGAAGACCAAACATGCGAGGAAGGCAAAGGGTCAATTTTAAAATTAACTGGAGTTTGATATGGTTGAGGTGGAGAAGAGCCTAGTTGAGGAGAAGTTTGGATATTCGGAACCATAGGGGTCGAAAATAACCAAACCAACAAACCAATGGTGAATTCAGGAAGGGACATGTTTCCATATAGGGAGCACCAACATTTCCAAAAGAAGGAAAAGGACTAGGATTCCCATCAGAGGGGTTTCCTTGGTTGGTAGATGCAAGAACTATTGCCATTAGTCTCAACCTAAGATCTACTAAGGAATATTTCCACAGGAAGGATATTATTCGGTGCTCAATTAATTTTAGAAATTAACAACAAATAAATAAAAAAGGGTTAACTAGGCATAAAGGTTTGCCAAGAAACCATGAACTACTACACTTTGTGGAACCAAGGACTTAACGTACGACAACCAATCTCCCCTAATGTTGTGTTCGGTGTATCATGGTATACAAGGTGGCAGACTCAGTTACCTATGGATGGATAGAAACCTATATGGGACTCCCAAAATATTCACGACAGTACGCAGGAGCACAGTTTGTGGTAGTGTTGTCTTATGCATAACTGTTCGATGAGAGCATTCCCATATACTTACTATGCGTGGAGCACCTCTGGTATACCCGAAAGTACTCGAGACCAGTCCTATACACTTCCGTACATGGAACGATATTTTACCCCCGGGATACAACGCTGGAAAATTACGACACGTCCTACGTTTAATGATGCCGAAACACGTCTATAGCCTAGACCTCTAAATTTTTGCGTTAAGTTCCAAATGATCCTTAAGTTAATTGAGGTAAATTTTAAGTTTATCTTTAATAAAGTTTCGGTTTTAAGGCTCAAAATGATGTCACTTGAACACCTATGATGCAGCTATCATGAGAAGAGGATATTTTCAGTTTCGATGAAAGATAATCTAGTATGGGAAGAGATTCAAACAATGATGCAACAACGAAGAATGCAACCACCAAAAGCAAAATGATTTCAATTTTCCTTTCAATGAATGAGAATGCACTTTTAGTTTTCAATCACTAAACAATGTAATCTATGTCCAATGATAAATCTCAAAAAATGACTTTTCAATACAATGTGATCTAATGCATTTTACGAAAAGTAAATTATGATATGAAAACTAAATGAATGCAAAATCAATTTCTTTATTAATGAAAAATAACTACTACTACTGAATCAACGGAAAATAGTTATTTTCCTACTCATACAAGCAATAAACAAATATTTTAATTGACTCAAAGAATCAAATACTTAACCAAAATTTACTTTCACCACTTCAAACAATGGGAGGTACTTTTGCACACCACAAAGGAACTAACACAAATAAAATAAAATTCAATGCTCACAGAGCAGGAGGATGACCTGAGAGATGAGGACACACTAGGATTTTTAGTAGAAACCCTAAAAATTCCCAATTTTAAGGATCAACACTCTTTTACATAGCGAAATCTGCGTCGACAAGTTCATGAATGCTACTTTGCATAGAAAAATCTATGTTGGTAACACTACTTTACACAAGAAAATTCATGATGGATGAGAAACTAGAACAACGCTAGCAGAGAGTGGAAGACAAGGTTTCCAACGTGGGCAGAGAGTGGAAGACAAGGTTTCCAATGCGATTGTACTGGGAAAAATCAGCGTTGTCAACACGAGTGTGTTTGGGAAAAAAGGTGTTGGGCGAGACAAGTTTAGGAGAAACAAACAAAGTTTGAACAAAACCCTAGACTAGATACCCTAAAACACAGAATAATTAGAGTGTTGATTGAAACATAATCAAAATCAAGGATCATTCAATGGTTCACCAAACTAAACAATAAATCTAAATGTAAATTGAGGGATGGTTGGGCGATAGGATCCCTGGTAGAGTCACCAATCTTTTATCTAGGAAATCCCTTCTACCGATAGAAGTGATCCCTCTAGTCCAATGAGTGGATCTAGTAACAACCGAAACAAATAAATGAAAAAATATCCTAGTTTAAATTAGAATGATGTGAGAGAAGAAAGATGGCCTACCTCACTCCTATGTGGTCAATTTTCGATTTCGATCCCGATCTCCTCACTTCTAAGCTCAATCCTCACTATTTTGTTGCGAATGAATACCTGTAAGAGAGATCAAACAAAGACAACAAAAGAAAAACATAACATATGCATTCTTGATCCAAGTGGATGTTGGTGGCCACCCACCTATCCCACTTGGATCCCCACAAAGTATCTCTTTCAGTTTTTCAGTTTCCTTAATTATAGCACAATTTACTATATTCGGTTGTTTTTTTGGGTCCTCGACTTTCGGAGTTGTTTTGAGGCCCTAAACGACACTTTTTGGGAAAATCAGGAGCAAAATGGGTCATATACTAATGTTTCTCATCCCAAAGTTGTAGTCCTCCTATAGATTTTTCTAACGAGCTATTGTATGTGTCAAATGGAGATTGTATGCGAAAGTTATGACCTCGGGAAGTTGATGTACCAATTTAGCCAAACAGGGCCCACAACTTGGCATTTCGTCTCCTAGGGTTAGGTTTTTGGGTGTTTAGGGTTTTTTGTTGTTTCTCAACAATAAATAGGCCTTCAAGCCTCATTTTAACACAATTCATAGGCATGGAGCCACCACATCTCTTCTCAGAGATAAGCTACCATTGCCCTAGCTAGTTTATTTCCATTTCTGTTTGTAAGCATATTTCAGTGTTTACAGGAATGAAATGAAGTATTATTTTTTCTGCATCTCTATATGCATGGTTATATCTGTAATTTGTTGCATTCATGTTTAAATTTAGATCAATTCTAATGTAAAACATATGACATATCAAGGAGTATCATACTAAGTAAGTAGTCATTTACACACTTACGAAAAGTAAACATGCAGTCTATTAATAATAAACACAAGATGGAAGCATACGACTACTACCTTGATGTTGGAGGCCTCCTTCAAGATGGGTTTCCAATTCCAAGCCAAGACTTCTCAAGATCTCCTTTCTCCTTCACAAATTAGCAGCAATTAGGTACAATTTGGTAATAGCATGACCAATCTATTCTAACTAACCATTTCATGGTGTAAGGGAATGCATTTATAGGGAAGGAGAGGGAAATAGGGATCCACAAAATGGGGAAGAAGGTCCACATATTAAGGGGAATATCCCTAAAGTTAGGATCAAGGACTAAAAATGGGATAGCTCACCATATCCTTATTCAACAATAACCAACTTGTCGTTCTTGAGGCTTCTAGTAAGAGAAGCTTCTACTCCATTTTTGGAGAAACTGCCTAAAGAGGATCAATGCAGATTTTCCTATCTAAAGTTGCACTGCGAGCACTAGTCACTAGTTAGACCAAACGGTACTAGCATAGTTTCGCCCACTAAAATTAGCGTTGGGCTTGAAAATAGGGTTTTTTGACAAACTCGTCTAGAATTACTTGGTATAGCTAGAAGTATCATGTGGGGAGGCATTGATCTCTTGATATTCTACCTGATAATATCCACTCATGTCCAAGGCATTTCTTCTCCTTTTCTTCGGGGATGCTTTGATCAATGTTTTTCATGGTGAATTCATTGACAATTTTTGTTGCTTTACGACATTTTGGGCAAAGTTTGATAGCTTAGAGTATGAGACAGGATGTGCGACAAATAATTGTATAACATGACCTAAGCAAATTGAGTCTCTAGTTGTTCATCAAGGCGAAAGATAACTCCTCCCACCCTTGCCACCCCTAGATGTTTTATAAACTTTTAAACAAAATAAAATAGAAAATGTATATTTGGAAAGCGATCAAAACGTAGAATAATAAGACTACTCTAAATATTATAACCATAAGATTTTTTTTTAATT